>CAWVNZ010000505.1:0-113200 GCA_963930735.1 Dioctria linearis
CCCTGGCGTAATTAAAATTTGCGACAATAGAAAATTATTTTTTGAATAATTTACTATAGAAAAGGCAAATCCCTGGCGTAATTAAAATTTGCGACAGTATAAAATTATTTTTTGAAAAATTTACTATATAAAGGCAATCCCTGGCGTAATTAAAATTTGCGACAGTAAAAAATTAGTTTTTTGAATAATTTACTATAGAAAAGGCAATCCCTGGCGGATTTTGAAATTTGCGACAGTAAAAAATTATTTTTTGAATAATTTACTATAGAAAAGGCAAATCCCTGGCGTAATTAAAATTTGCGACAGTAGAAAATTATTTTTTGAATAATTTACTATAGAAAAGGCAATCCCTGGCGCAATTAAAATTTGCTACAGTAAAAAATTATTTTTTGAATAATTTTACCTATAGAAAAGGCAATCCCCTGGCGTAATTAAAATTTGCGACAGTAGAAAATTATTTTGAATAATTTACTATAGAAAAAGGCAATCCCTGGCGGATTTAAAATTTGCGACAGTAAAAAATTATTTTTTTGAATAATTTACTATAGAAAAGGCAATCCCCTGGCGTAAGTAAAATTTGCGACAGTAGAAAATAATTTTTTGAATAATTTACTATAGAAAAGGCAATCCTGGCGCAATTAAAATTTGCGACAGTAGAAAATTATTTTTTGAATAATTTACTATAGAAAAGGCAATCCCTGGCGCAATTAAAATTTGCGAGAGTAAAAAAGTATTTTTTGAATAATTTACTATAGAAAAGGCAATCCCTGGCGTAATTAAAATTGCGACAGTATAAAATTATTTTTTGAAAAATTTACTATATAAAAGGCAATCCCTGGCGTAATTAAAATTTGCGACAGTAAAAAATGAGGTTTTTGAAAAATTTACTGTAGAAAAGGCAATCCCTGGCGGATTTGAAATTTGCGACAGTAAAAAAATTATTTTTTGAATAATTTACTATAGAAAAGGCAATCCCTGGCGTAATTAAAATTTGCGACAGTAGAAAATTATTTTTTTGAATAATTTACTATAGAGAAAAGGCAATCCCTGGCGCAATTAAAATTTGCGACAGTTAAAAAATTATTTTTTGAATAATTTATACTATAGAAAAGGCAATCCCTGGCGTAATTAAAATTTGCGATAGTAGAAAATTATTTTTTGAATAATTTACTATAGAAAAGGCAATCCCTGTCGCAATTAAAATTTGCGACAGTAAAAAATTATTTTTTGAATAATTTACTATAGAAAAGGCAATCCCTGGCGTAATTAAAATTTGCGACAGTAGAAAATTATTTTTTTGAATAATTTACTATAGAAAAGGCAATCCCTGGCGGATTTAAAATTTGCGACAGTAAAAAAATATTTTTTTTAATAATTTACTATAGAAAAGGCAATCCCTGGCGTAATTAAAATTTGCGACAGTAGAAAATTATTTTTTGAATAATTTACTATAGAAAAGGCAATCCCTGGCGTAATTAAAATTTGCGACAGTATAAAATTATTTTTTGAATAATTTACTATAGAAAAGGCAATCCCTGGCGTAATTAAAATTTGCGACAATAGAAAATTATTTTTTGAAAAGTTTACTATAGAAAAGGCAATCCCTGGCGCAATTAAAATTTGCGACAGTAAAAAATTATTTTTTGCAAAATTTACTGTAGAAAAGGCAATTCCTGGCGGCAGTTAAAACTTGCGATAGTAAAAAATTATTTTTTGAATAATTTACTATAGAAAAGGCAATCCCTGGCGGATTTGAAATTTGCGACAGTAAAAAATTATTTTTTGAATAATTTACTATAGAAAAGGCAATCCCTGGCGTAATTAAAATTTTCGACAGTAGAAAATTATTTTTTGAATAATTTACTACAGAAAAGGCAATCCCTGGCGCAATTAAAATTTGCGACAGTAAAAAAATTATTTTTTGAATAATTTACTATAGAAAAGGCAATCCCTGGCGTAATTAAAATTTGCGACAGTAGAAAATTACTTTTTGAATAATTTACTATAGAAAAGGCAATCCCTGGCGTATTTAAAATTTGCGACAGTAAAAAATTATTTTTTGAATAATTTACTATAGAAAAGGCAATCCCTGGCGTATTTAAAATTTGCGACAGTTAAAAAATTAATTTGTGAAAAATTTACCTGGCGAAATTGAAATTTTGCGAGAGTAAAAAATTATTTTTGAATAATTTACTATAGAAAAGGCAATCCCTGGCGTAATTAAAATTTGCGACAGTAAAAAATTATTTTTTGAATAATTTACTATAGAAAAGGCAATCCCTGGCGTAATTAAAATTTGCGACAGTAGAAAATTATTTTTTGAATAATTTACTATAGAAAAAGCAATCCCTGGCGCAATTAAAATTTGCAACAGTAAAAAATTATTTTTTGAATAATTTACTATAGAAAAGGCAATCCCTGGCGTAATTAAAATTTGCGACAGTAGAAAATTATTTTTTGAAAAGTTTACTATAGAAAAGGCAATCCCTGGGATATTTAAAATTTGCGACAGTAAAAAATTATTTTTTGAATAATTTACTATAGAAAAGGCAATCCCTGGCGTATTTAAAATTTGCGACAGTAAAAAATTAATTTGTGAAAAATTTACCTGGCGAAATTGAAATTTGCGAGAGTAAAAAATTATTTTTTGAATAATTTACTATAGAAAAGGCAATCCCTGGCGTAGTTAAAATTTGCGACAGTAGAAAATTATTTTTTGAATAATTTACTATAAAAAAGGCATTCCCTGGCGTAATTAAAATTTGCGACAGTATAAAATTATTTTTTGAAAAATTTACTATATAAAAGGCAATCCCTGGCGTAATTAAAATTTGCGACAGTAAAAAATTACTTTTTGAAAAATTTACTGTAGAAAAGGCAATCCCTGGCGCAATTAAAACTTGCGATAGTAAAAAATTATTTTTTGAATAATTTACTATAGAAAAGGCAATCCCTGGCGGATTTGAAATTTGCGACAGTAAAAAATTATTTTTTGAATAATTTACTATAGAAAAGGCAATCCCTGGCGTATTTAAAATTTGCGACAGTAAAAAATTATTTTTTGAATAATTTACTATAGAAAAGGCAATCCCTGGCGTAATTAAAATTTGCGACAGTATAAAATTATTTTTTGAAAAATTTACTATATAAAAGTCAATCCCTGGCGTAATTAAAATTTGCGACAGTAAAAAATTACTTTTTGAAAAATTTACTGTAGAAAAGGCAATCCCTGGCGGATTTGAAATTTGCGACAGCAAAAAATTATTTTTTGAATAATTTACTATAGAAAAGGCAATCCCTGGCGTAATTAAAATTTGCGACAGTAAAAAATTATTTTTTGAATAATTTACTATAGAAAAGGCAATCCCTGGCGCAATTAAAATTTGCGACAGTAAAAAATTATTATTTGAATAATTTACTATAGAAAAGGCAATCCCTGGCGTAGTTAAAATTTGCGACAGTAGAAAATTATTTTTTGAATAATTTACTATAGAAAAGGCAATCCCTGGCGTATTTAAAATTTGCGACAGTATAAAATTATTTTTTGAAAAATTTACTATATAAAAGGCAATCCCTGGCGTAATTAAAATTTGCGACAGTAAAAAATTACTTTTTGAAAAATTTACTGTAGAAAAGGCAATCCCTGGCGCAATTAAAACTTGCGATAGTAAAAAATTATTTTTTGAATAATTTACTATAGAAAAGGCAATCCCTGGCGGATTTGAAATTTGCGACAGTAAAAAATTATTTTTTGAATAATTTACTATAGAAAAGGCAATCCCTGGCGTATTTAAAATTTGCGACAGTAAAAAATTATTTTTTGAATAATTTACTATAGAAAAGGCAATCCCTGGCGTAATTAAAATTTGCGACAGTATAAAATTATTTTTTGAAAAATTTACTATATAAAAGGCAATCCCTGGCGTAATTAAAATTTGCGACAGTAAAAAATTACTTTTTGAAAAATTTACTGTAGAAAAGGCAATCCCTGGCGGATTTGAAATTTGCGACAGTAAAAAATTATTTTTTGAATAATTTACTATAGAAAAGGCAATCCCTGGCGTAATTAAAATTTGCGACAGTAAAAAATTATTTTTTGAATAATTTACTATAGAAAAGGCAATCCCTGGCGCAATTAAAATTTGCGACAGTAAAAAATTATTATTTGAATAATTTACTATAGAAAAGGCAATCCCTGGCGTAGTTAAAATTTGCGACAGTAGAAAATTATTTTTTGAATAATTTACTATAGAAAAGGCAATCCCTGGCGTATTTAAAATTTGCGACAGTAAAAAATTATTTTTTGAATAATTTACTATAGAAAAGGCAATCCCTGGCGTAATTAAAATTTGCGACAGTAGAAAATTATTTTTTGAATAATTTACTATAGAAAAGGCAATCCCTGGCGCAATTAAAATTTGCGACAGTAAAAAATTATTTTTTGAATAATTTACTATAGAAAAGGCAATCCCTGGCGTAATTAAAATTTGCGACAGTAGAAAATTATTCTTTGAATAATTTACTATAGAAAAGGCAATCCCTGGCGTATTTAAAATTTGCGACAGTAAAAAATTATTTTTTTGAATAATTTACTATAGAAAAGGCAATCACTGGCGCAATTAAAATTTGCGACAGCAAAAAATTAATTTTTTGAATAATTTACTATAGAAAAGGCAATCCCTGGCGTATTTAATATTTGCGACAGTAAAAAATTATTTTTTGAATAATTTACTATAGAAAAGGCAATCCCTGGCGTAATTAAAATTTGCGACAGTATAAAATTATTTTTTGAAAAATTTACTATATAAAAGGCAATCCCTGGAGTAATTAAAATTTGCGACAGTAAAAAATTAGTTTTTGAAAAATTTACTGTAGAAAAGGCAATCCCTGGCGCAATAAAAATTTGCGACAGTAGAAAATTATTTTTTGAATAATTTACTATAGAAAAGGCAATCCCTGGCGTAATTAAAATTTGCGACAGTAGAAAATTATTTTTTGAATAATTTACTGTAGAAAAGGCAATCCCTGGCGCAATTAAAATTTGCGACAGTAGAAAATTATTTTTTGAATAATTTACTATAGAAAAGGCAATCCCTGGCGTAATTAAAATTTGCGACAGTAAAAAATTATTTTTTGAATAATTTACTATAGAAAAGGCAATCCCTGGCGTAATTAAAATTTGCGACAGTAAAAAATTATTTTTTGAATAATTTACTATAGAAAAGGCAATCCCTGACGGATTTGAAATTTGCGACAGTAAAAAATTATTTTTTGAATAATTTACTATAGAAAAGGCAATCCCTGGCGTAATTAAAATTTGGAAAAGAAAAAAATTATTTTTTGAATAATTTACTATAGAAAAGGCAATCCCTGGCGTAATTAAAATTTGCGACAGTAGAAAATTATTTTTTGAATAATTTACTATAGAAAAGGCAATCCCTGGCGTAATTAAAATTTGCGACAGTAGAAAATTATTTTTTGAATAATTTACTATAGAAAAGGCAATCCATGGCGTAATTAAAATTTGCGACAGTAAAAAATTATTTTTTGAATAATTTACTATAGAAAAGGCAATCCCTGGCGCACTTAAAATTTGCGACAGTAAAAAATTATTTTTTGAATAATTTACTATAGAAAAGGCAATCCCTGGCGTAATTAAAATTTGCGACAGTAGAAAATTATTTTTTGAATAATTTACTATAGAAAAGGCAATCCCTGGCGTAATTAAAATTTGCGACAGTAGAAAATTATTTTTTGAATAATTTACTATAGAAAAGGCAATCCCTGGCGCAATTAAAATTTGCGACAGTTAAAAATTATTTTTTGAAAAATTTACTATAGAAAAGGTAATCCCTGGCGCAATTAAAATTTGCAACAGTATAAAATTATTTTTTGAAAAATTTACTATATAAAAGGCAATCCCTGGCGTAATTAAAATTTGCGACAGTAAAAAATTAGTTTTTGAAAAATTTACTGTAGAAAAGGCAATCCCTGGCGGATTTGAAATTTGCGACAGTAAAAAATTATTTTTTGAATAATTTACTATAGAAAAGGCATTCCCTGGCGTAATTAAAATTTGCGACAGTAGAAAATTATTTTTTGAATAATTTACTATAGAAAAGGCAATCCCTGGCGCAATTAAAATTTGCGACAGTAAAAAATTATTTTTTGAATAATTTACTATAGAAAAGGCAATCCCTGGCGTAATTAAAATTTGCGACAGCAGAAAATTATTTTTTGAATAATTTACTATAGAAAAGGCAATCCCTGGCGCAATTAAAATTTGCGACAGTAAAAAATTATTTTTTGAATAATTTACTATAGAAAAGGCAATCCCTGGCGTAATTAAAATTTGCGACAGTAGAAAATTATTTTTTGAATAATTTACTATAGAAAAGGCAATCCCTGGCGCAATTAAAATTTGCGACAGTAAAAAATTATTTTTTTAATAATTTACTATAGAAAAGGCAATCCCTGGCGTAATTAAAATTTGCGACAGTAGAAAATTATTTTTTGAATAATTTACTATAGAAAAGGCAATCCCTGGCGTAATTAAAATTTGCGACAGTATAAAATTATTTTTTGAATAATTTACTATAGAAAAGGCAATCCCTGGCGTAATTAAAATTTGCGACAGTAGAAAATTATTTTTTGAAAAGTTTACTATAGAAAAGGCAATCCCTGGCGCAATTAAAATTTGCCACAGTAAAAAATTATTTTTTGCAAAATTTACTGTAGAAAAGGCAATCCCTGGCGCAGTTAAAACTTGCGATAGTAAAAAATTATTTTTTGAATAATTTACTATAGAAAAGGCAATCCCTGGCGGATTTGAAATTTGCGACAGTAAAAAATTATTTTTTGAATAATTTACTATAGAAAAGGCAATCCCTGGCGTCTTTAAAATTTGCGACAGTAAAAAATTATTTTTTTAATAATTTACTATAGAAAAGGCAATCCCTGGCGTAATTAAAATTTGCGACAGTATAAAATTATTTTTTGAATAATTTACTATAGAAAAGGCAATCCCTGGCGTAATTAAAATTTGCGACAGTAGAAAATTATTTTTTGAATAATTTACTATAGAAAAGGCAATCCCTGGCGTAATTAAAATTTGCGACAGTAGAAAATTATTTTTTGAAAAGTTTACAATAGAAAAGGCAATCCCTGGCGCAATTAAAATTTGCGACAGTAAAAAATTATTTTTTGCAAAATTTACTGTAGAATAGGCAATCCCTGGCGCAGTTAAAACTTGCGATAGTAAAAAATTATTTTTTGAATAATTTACTATAGAAAAGGCAATCCCTGGCGTAATTAAAATTTGCGACAGTAGAAAATTATTTTTTGAATAATTTACTATAGAAAAGGCACTCCCTGGCGCAATTAAAATTTGCGACAGTAAAAAATTATTTTTTGAATAATTTACTATAGAAAAGGCAATCCCTGGCGTAATTAAAATTTGCGACAGTACAAAATTATTTTTTGAAAAGTTTACTATAGAAAAGGCAATCCCTGGCGCAATTAAAATTTGCGACAGTAAAAAATTATTTTTTGCAAAATTTACTGTAGAATAGGCAATCCCTGGCGCAGTTAAAACTTGCGATAGTAAAAAATTATTTTTTGAATAATTTACTATAGAAAAGGCAATCCCTGGCGGATTTGACATTTGCGACAGTAAAAAATTATTTTTTGAATAATTTACTATAGAAAAGGCAATCCCTGGCGTATTTAAAATTTGCGACAATAAAAAATTATTTTTTGAATAATTTACTATAGAAAAGGCAATACTTGGCGTAATTAAAATTTGCGACAGTATAATATTATTTTTTGAAAAATTTACTATATAAAAGGCAATCCCTGGCGTAATTAAAATTTGCGACAGTAAAAAATTAGTTTTTGAAAAATTTACTGTAGAAAAGGCAATCCCTGGCGGATTTGAAATTTGCGACAGAAAAATGTTATTTTTTGAATAATTTACTATAGAAAAGGCAATCCCTGGCGTAATTAAAATTTGCGACAGTAGAAAATTATTTTTTGAATAATTTACTATAGAAAAGGCACTCCCTGGCGCAATTAAAATTTGCAACAGTAAAAAATTATTTTTTGAATAATTTACTATAGAAAAGGCAATCCCTGGCGTAATTAAAATTTGCGACAGTAGAAAATTACTTTTTGAATAATTTACTATAGAAAAGGCAATCCCTGGCGTATTTAAAATTTGCGACAGTAAAAAATTATTTTTTGAATAATTTACTATAGAAAAGGCAATCCCTGGCGTATTTAAAATTTGCGACAGTAAAAAATTAATTTGTGAAAAATTTACCTGGCGAAATTGAAATTTGCGAGAATAAAAAATTATTTTTTGAATAATTTACTATAGAAATGGCAATCCCTGGCGTAATTAAAATTTGCGACAGTAAAAAATTATTTTTTGAATAATTTACTATAGAAAAGGCAATCCCTGGCGTAATTAAAATTTGCCACAGTAGAAAATTATTTTTTGAATAATTTACTATAGAAAAGGCAATCCCTGGCGCAATTAAAATTTGCGACAGTAAAAAATTATTTTTTGAATAATTTACTATAGAAAAGGCAATCCCTGGCGTAATTAAAATTTGCGACAGTAGAAAATTATTTTTTGAAAAGTTTACTATAGAAAAGGCAATCCCTGGGATATTTAAAATTTGCGACCGTAAAAAATTATTTTTTGAATAATTTACTATAGAAAAGGCAATCCCTGGCGTACTTAAAATTTGCGACAGTAGAAAATTATTTTTTGAATAATTTACTATAGAAAAGGCAATCCCTGGCGCAATTAAAATTTGCGACAGTAAAAAATTATTTTTTGAATAATTTACTATAGAAAAGGCAATCTCTGGCGTAATTAAAATTTGCGACAGGAGAAAATTATTTTTTGAAAAGTTTACTATAGAAAAGGCAATCCCTGGCGCAATTAAAATTTGCGACAGTAAAAAATTATTTTTTGCAAAATTTACTGTAGAATAGGCAATCCCTGGCGCAGTTAAAACTTGCGATAGTAAAAAATTATTTTTTGAATAATTTACTATAGAAAAGGCAATCCCTGGCGGATTTGACATTTGCGACAGTAAAAAATTATTTTTTGAATAATTTACTATAGAAAAGGCAATCCCTGGCGTATTTAAAATTTGCGACAATAAAAAATTATTTTTTGAATAATTTACTATAGAAAAGGCAATACCTGGCGTAATTAAAATTTGCGACAGTATAATATTATTTTTTGAAAAATTTACTATATAAAAGGCAATCCCTGGCGTAATTAAAATTTGCGACAGTAAAAAATTAGTTTTTGAAAAATTTACTGTAGAAAAGGCAATCCCTGGCGGATTTATTTGCGACAGTAAAAAATTATTTTTTGAATAATTTACTATAGAAAAGGCAATCCCTGGCGTAATTAAAATTTGCGACAGTAGAAAATTATTTTTTGAATAATTTACTATAGAAAAGACACTCCCTGGCGCAATTAAAATTTGCGACAGTAAAAAATTATTTTTTGAATAATTTACTATAGAAAAGGCAATCCCTGGCGTAATTAAAATTTGCGACAGTAGAAAATTACTTTTTGAATAATTTACTATAGAAAAGGCAATCCCTGGCGTATTTAAAATTTGCGACAGTAAAAAATTATTTTTTGAATAATTTACTATAGAAAAGGCAATCCCTGGCGTATTTAAAATTTGCGACAGTAAAAAATTAATTTGTGAAAAATTTACCTGGCGAAATTGAAATTTGCGAGAATAAAAAATTATTTTTTGAATAATTTACTATAGAAATGGCAATCCCTGGCGTAATTAAAATTTGCGACAGTAAAAAATTATTTTTTGAATAATTTACTATAGAAAAGGCAATCCCTGGCGTAATTAAAATTTGCGACAGTAGAAAATTATTTTTTGAATAATTTACTATAGAAAAGGCAATCCCTGGCGTAATTAAAATTTGCGACAGTAGAAAATTATTTTTTGAATAATTTACTATAGAAAAGGCAATCCCTGGCGCAATTAAAATTTGCGACAGTAAAAAATTATTTTTTGAAAAATTTACTATAGAAAAGGTAATCCCTGGCGCAATTAAAATTTGCGACAGTATAAAATTATTTTTTGAAAAATTTACTATATAAAAGGCAATCCCTGGCGTAATTAAAATTTGCGACAGTAAAAAATTAGTTTTTGAAAAATTTACTGTAGAAAAGGCAATCCCTGGCGGATTTGAAATTTGCGACAGTAAAAAATTATTTTTTGAATAATTTACTATAGAAAAGGCATTCCCTGGCGTAATTAAAATTTGCGACAGTAGAAAATTATTTTTTGAATAATTTACTATAGAAAAGGCAATCCCTGGCGCAATTAAAATTTGCGACAGTAAAAAATTATTTTTTGAATAATTTACTATAGAAAAGGCAACCCCTGGCGTAATTAAAATTTGCGACAGCAGAAAATTATTTTTTGAATAATTTACTATAGAAAAGGCAATCCCTGGCGCAATTAAAATTTGCGACAGTAAAAAATTATTTTTTGAATAATTTACTATAGAAAAGGCAATCCCTGGCGTAATTAAAATTTGCGACAGTAGAAAATTATTTTTTGAATAATTTACTATAGAAAAGGCAATCCCTGGCGCAATTAAAATTTGCGACAGTAAAAAATTATTTTTTTAATAATTTACTATAGAAAAGGCAATCCCTGGCGTAATTAAAATTTGCGACAGTGGAAAATTATTTTTTGAATAATTTACTATAGAAAAGGCAATCCCTGGCGTAATTAAAATTTGCGACAGTATAAAATTATTTTTTGAATAATTTACTATAGAAAAGGCAATCCCTGGCGTAATTAAAATTTGCGACAGTAGAAAATTATTTTTTGAAAAGTTTACTATAGAAAAGGCAATCCCTGGCGCAATTAAAATTTGCGACAGTAAAAAATTATTTTTTGCAAAATTTACTGTAGAAAAGGCAATCCCTGGCGCAGTTAAAACTTGCGATAGTAAAAAATTATTTTTTGAATAATTTACTATAGAAAAGGCAATCCCTGGCGGATTTGAAATTTGCGACAGTAAAAAATTATTTTTTGAATAATTTACTATAGAAAAGGCAATCCCTGGCGTATTTAAAATTTGCGACAGTAAAAAATTATTTTTTTAATAATTTACTATAGAAAAGGCAATCCCTGGCGTAATTAAAATTTGCGACAGTATAAAATTATTTTTTGAATAATTTACTATAGAAAAGGCAATCCCTGGCGTAATTAAAATTTGCGACAGTAGAAAATTATTTTTTGAATAATTTACTATAGAAAAGGCAATCCCTGGCGTAATTAAAATTTGCGACAGTAGAAAATTATTTTTTGAAAAGTTTACTATAGAAAAGGCAATCCCTGGCGCAATTAAAATTTGCGACAGTAAAAAATTATTTTTTGCAAAATTTACTGTAGAATAGGCAATCCCTGGCGCAGTTAAAACTTGCGATAGTAAAAAATTATTTTTTGAATAATTTGCTATAGAAAAGGCAATCCCTGGAGTAATTAAAATTTGCGACAGTAGAAAATTATTTTTTGAATAATTTACTATAGAAAAGGCACTCCCTGGCGCAATTAAAATTTGCGACAGTAAAAAATTATTTTTTGAATTATTTACTATAGAAAAGGCAATCCCTGGCGTAATTAAAATTTGCGACAGTAGAAAATTATTTTTTGAAAAGTTTACTATAGAAAAGGCAATCCCTGGCGCAATTAAAATTTGCGACAGTAAAAAATTATTTTTTGCAAAATTTACTGTAGAATAGGCAATCCCTGGCGCAGTTAAAACTTGCGATAGTAAAAAATTATTTTTTGAATAATTTACTATAGAAAAGGCACTCCCTGGCGCAATTAAAATTTGCGTCAGTAAAAAATTATTTTTTGAATAATTTACAATAGAAAAGGTAATCCCTGGCGTAATTAAAATTTGCGACAGTAGAAAATTATTTTTTGAAAAGTTTACTATAGAAAAGGCAATCCCTGGCGCAATTAAAATTTGCGACAGTAAAAAATTATTTTTTGCAAAATTTACTGTAGAATAGGCAATCCCTGGCGCAGTTAAAACTTGCGATAGTAAAAAATTATTTTTTGAATAATTTACTATAGAAAAGGCAATCCCTGGCGTAATTAAAATTTGCGACAGTATAAAATTATTTTTTGAATAATTTACTATAGAAAAGGCAATCCCTGGCGTAATTAAAATTTTCGACAGTAGAAAATTATTTTTTGAAAAGTTTACTATAGAAAAGGCAATCCCTGACGCAATTAAAATTTGCGACAGTAAAAAATTATTTTTTGCAAAATTTACTGTAGAATAGGCAATCCCTGGCGCAGTTAAAACTTGCGATAGGAAAAAATTATTTTTTGAATAATTTACTATAGAAAAGGCAATCCCTGGCGGATTTGACATTTGCGACAGTAAAAAATTATTTTTTGAATAATTTACTATAGAGAAGGCAATCCCTGGCGTAATTAAAATTTGCGACAGCAGAAAATTATTTTTTGAATAATTTACTATAGAAAAGGCAATCCCTGGCGCAATTAAAATTTGCGACAGTAAAAAATTATTTTTTGAATAATTTACTATAGAAAAGGCAATCCCTGGCGTAATTAAAATTTGCGACAGTAGAAAATTATTTTTTGAATAATTTACTATAGAAAAGGCAATCCCTGGCGCAATTAAAATTTGCGACAGTAAAAAATTATTTTTTTAATTATTTACTATAGAAAAGGCAATCCCTGGCGTAATTAAAATTTGCGACAGTATAAAATTATTTTTTGAATAATTTACTATAGAAAAGGCAATCCCTGGCGTAATTAAAATTTGCGACAGTAGAAAATTATTTTTTGAATAATTTACTATAGAAAAGGCAATCCCTGGCGTAATTAAAATTTGCGACAGTAGAAAATTATTTTTTGAAAAGTTTACTATAGAAAAGGCAATCCCTGGCCCAATTAAAATTTGCGACAGTAAAAAATTATTTTTTGCAAAATTTACTGTAGAATAGGCAATCCCTGGCGCAGTTAAAACTTGCGATAGTAAAAAATTATTTTTTGAATAATTTGCTATAGAAAAGGCAATCCCTGGAGTAATTAAAATTTGCGACAGTAGAAAATTATTTTTTGAATAATTTACTATAGAAAAGGCACTCCCTGGCCCAATTAAAATTTGCGACAGTAAAAAATTATTTTTTGAATAATTTACTATAGAAAAGGCAATCCCTGGCGTAATTAAAATTTGCGACAGTAGAAAATTATTTTTTGAAAAGTTTACTATAGAAAAGGCAATCCCTGGCGCAATTAAAATTTGCGACAGTAAAAAATTATTTTTTGCAAAATTTACTGTAGAATAGGCAATCCCTGGCGCAGTTAAAACTTGCGATAGTAAAAAATTATTTTTTGAATAATTTACTATAGAAAAGGCACTCCCTGGCGCAATTAAAATTTGCGTCAGTAAAAAATTATTTTTTGAATAATTTACTATAGAAAAGGTAATCCCTGGCGTAATTAAAATTTGCGACAGTAGAAAATTATTTTTTGAAAAGTTTACTATAGAAAAGGCAATCCCTGGCGCAATTAAAATTTGCGACAGTAAAAAATTATTTTTTGCAAAATTTACTGTAGAATAGGCAATCCCTGGCGCAGTTAAAACTTGCGATAGTAAAAAATTATTTTTTGAATAATTTACTATAGAAAAGGCAATCCCTGGCGTAATTAAAATTTGCGACAGTATAAAATTATTTTTTGAATAATTTACTATAGAAAAGGCAATCCCTGGCGTAATTAAAATTTGCGACAGTAGAAAATTATTTTTTGAAAAGTTTACTATAGAAAAGGCAATCCCTGACGCAATTAAAATTTGCGACAGTAAAAAATTATTTTTTGCAAAATTTACTGTAGAATAGGCAATCCCTGGCGCAGTTAAAACTTGCGATAGGAAAAAATTATTTTTTTAATAATTTACTATAGAAAAGGCAATCCCTGGCGTAATTAAAATTTGCGACAGTATAGAATTATTTTTTGAATAATTTACTATAGAAAAGGCAATCCCTGGCGTAATTAAAATTTGCGACAGTAGAAAATTATTTTTTGAATAATTTACTATAGAAAAGGCAATCCCTGGCGTAATTAAAATTTGCGACAGTAGAAAATTATTTTTTGAAAAGTTTACTATAGAAAAGGCAATCCCTGGCGCAATTAAAATTTGCGACAGTAAAAAATTATTTTTTGCAAAATTTACTGTAGAATAGGCAATCCCTGGCGCAGTTAAAACTTGCGATAGTAAAAAATTATTTTTTGAATAATTTGCTATAGAAAAGGCAATCCCTGGAGTAATTAAAATTTGCGACAGTAGAAAATTATTTTTTGAATAATTTACTATAGAAAAGGCACTCCCTGGCGCAATTAAAATTTGCGACAGTAAAAAATTATTTTTTGAATAATTTACTATAGAAAAGGCAATCCCTGGCGTAATTAAAATTTGCGACAGTAGAAAATTATTTTTTGAAAAGTTTACTATAGAAAAGGCAATCCCTGGCGCAATTAAAATTTGCGACAGTAAAAAATTATTTTTTGCAAAATTAACTGTAGAATAGGCAATCCCTGGCGCAGTTAAAACTTGCGATAGTAAAAAATTATTTTTTGAATAATTTACTATAGAAAAGGCAATCCCTGGCGTAATTAAAATTTGCGACAGTATAAAATTATTTTTTGAATAATTTACTATAGAAAAGGCAATCCCTGGCGTAATTAAAATTTGCGACAGTAGAAAATTATTTTTTGAAAAGTTTACTATAGAAAAGGCAATCCCTGACGCAATTAAAATTTGCGACAGTAAAAAATTATTTTTTGCAAAATTTACTGTAGAATAGGCAATCCCTGGCGCAGTTAAAACTTGCGATAGGAAAAAATTATTTTTTGAATAATTTACTATAGAAAAGGCAATCCCTGGCGGATTTGACATTTGCGACAGTAAAAAATTATTTTTTGAATAATTTACTATAGAAAAGGCAATCCCTGGCGTAATTAAAATTTGCGACAGCAGAAAATTATTTTTTGAATAATTTACTATAGAAAAGGCAATCCCTGGCGCAATTAAAATTTGCGACAGTAAAAAATTATTTTTTGAATAATTTACTATAGAAAAGGCAATCCCTGGCGTAATTAAAATTTGCGACAGTAGAAAATTATTTTTTGAATAATTTACTATAGAAAAGGCAATCCTTGGCGCAATTAAAATTTGCGACAGTAAAAAATTATTTTTTTAATTATTTACTATAGAAAAGGCAATCCCTGGCGTAATTAAAATTTGCGACAGTATAAAATTATTTTTTGAATAATTTACTATAGAAAAGGCAATCCCTGGCGTAATTAAAATTTGCGACAGTAGAAAATTATTTTTTGAATAATTTACTATAGAAAAGGCAATCCCTGGCGTAATTAAAATTTGCGACAGTAGAAAATTATTTTTTGAAAAGTTTACTATAGAAAAGGCAATCCCTGGCGCAATTAAAATTTGCGACAGTAAAAAATTATTTTTTGCAAAATTTACTGTAGAATAGGCAATCCCTGGCGCAGTTAAAACTTGCGATAGTAAAAAATTATTTTTTGAATAATTTGCTATAGAAAAGGCAATCCCTGGAGTAATTAAAATTTGCGACAGTAGAAAATTATTTTTTGAATAATTTACTAAAGAGAAAAGGCACTCCCTGGCCCAATTAAAATTTGCGACAGTAAAAAATTATTTTTTGAATAAATTACTATAGAAAAGGCAATCCCTGGCGTAATTAAAATTTGCGACAGTAGAAAATTATTTTTTGAAAAGTTTACTATAGAAAAGGCAATCCCTGGCGCAATTAAAATTTGCGACAGTAAAAAATTATTTTTTGCAAAATTTACTGTAGAATAGGCAATCCCTGGCGCAGTTAAAACTTGCGATAGTAAAAAATTATTTTTTGAATAATTTACTATAGAAAAGGCACTCCCTGGCGCAATTAAAATTTGCGTCAGTAAAAAATTATTTTTTGAATAATTTACTATAGAAAAGGTAATCCCTGGCGTAATTAAAATTTGCGACAGTAGAAAATTATTTTTTGAAAAGTTTACTATAGAAAAGGCAATCCCTGGCGCAATTAAAATTTGCGACAGTAAAAAATTATTTTTTGCAAAATTTACTATAGAATAGGCAATCCCTGGCGCAGTTAAAACTTGCGATAGTAAAAAATTATTTTTTGAATAATTTACTATAGAAAAGGCAATCCCTGGCGTAATTAAAATTTGCGACAGTATAAAATTATTTTTTGAATAATTTACTATAGAAAAGGCAATCCCTGGCGTAATTAAAATTTGCGACAGTAGAAAATTATTTTTTGAAAAGTTTACTATAGAAAAGGCAATCCCTGACGCAATTAAAATTTGCGACAGTAAAAAATTATTTTTTGCAAAATTTACTGTAGAATAGGCAATCCCTGGCGCAGTTAAAACTTGCGATAGGAAAAAATTATTTTTTGAATAATTTACTATAGAAAAGGCAATCCCTGGCGGATTTGACATTTGCGACAGTAAAAAATTATTTTTTGAATAATTTACTATAGAAAAGGCAATCCCTGGCGTAATTAAAATTTGCGACAGCAGAAAATTATTTTTTGAATAATTTACTATAGAAAAGGCAATCCCTGGCGCAATTAAAATTTGCGACAGTAAAAAATTATTTTTTGAATAATTTACTATAGAAAAGGCAATCCCTGGCGTAATTAAAATTTGCGACAGTAGAAAATTATTTTTTGAATAATTTACTATAGAAAAGGCAATCCCTGGAGCAATTAAAATTTGCGACAGTAAAAAATTATTTTTTTAATTATTTACTATAGAAAAGGCAATCCCTGGCGTAATTAAAATTTGCGACAGTAGAAAATAATTTTTTGAATAATTTACTATAGAAAAGGCAATCCCTGGCGTAATTAAAATTTGCGACAGTATAAAATTATTTTTTGAATAATTTACTATAGAAAAGGCAATCCCTGGCGTAATTAAAATTTGCGACAGTAGAAAATTATTTTTTGAAAAGTTTACTATAGAAAAGGCAATCCCTGGCGCAATTAAAATTTGCGACAGTAAAAAATTATTTTTTGCAAAATTTACTGTAGAAAAGGCAATCCCTGGCGCAGTTAAAACTTGCGATAGTAAAAAATTATTTTTTGAATAATTTACTATAGAAAAGGCAATCCCTGGCGGATTTGAAATTTGCGACAGTAAAAAATTATTTTTTGAATAATTTACTATAGAAAATGCAATCCCTGGCGTATTTAAAATTTGCGACAGTAAAAAATTATTTTTTTAATAATTTACTATAGAAAAGGCAATCCCTGGCGTAATTAAAATTTGCGACAGTATAAAATTATTTTTTGAATAATTTACTATAGAAAAGGCAATCCCTGGCGTAATTAAAATTTGCGACAGTAGAAAATTATTTTTTGAATAATTTACTATAGAAAAGGCAATCCCTGGCGTAATTAAAATTTGCGACAGTAGAAAATTATTTTTTGAAAAGTTTACTATAGAAAAGGCAATCCCTGGCGCAATTAAAATTTGCGACAGTAAAAAATTATTTTTTGCAAAATTTACTGTAGAATAGGCAATCCCTGGCGCAGTTAAAACTTTCGATAGTAAAAAATTATTTTTTGAATAATTTACTATAGAAAAGGCAATCCCTGGCGTAATTAAAATTTGCGACAGTAGAAAATTATTTTTTGAATAATTTACTATAGAAAAGGCACTCCCTGGCGCAATTAAAATTTGCGACAGTAAAAAATTATTTTTTGAATAATTTACTATAGAAAAGGCAATCCCTGGCGTAATTAAAATTTGCGACAGTAGAAAATTATTTTTTGAAAAGTTTACTATAGAAAAGGCAATCCCTGGCGCAATTAAAATTTGCGACAGTAAAAAATTATTTTTTGCAAAATTTACTGTAGAATAGGCAATCCCTGGCGCAGTTAAAACTTGCGATAGTAAAAAATTATTTTTTGAATAATTTACTATAGAAAAGGCACTCCCTGGCGCAATTAAAATTTGCGACAGTAAAAAATTATTTTTTGAATAATTTACTATAGAAAAGGCAATCCCTGGCGTAATTAAAATTTGCGACAGTAGAAAATTATTTTTTGAAAAGTTTACTATAGAAAAGGCAATCCCTGGCGCAATTAAAATTTGCGACAGTAAAAAATTATTTTTTGCAAAATTTACTGTAGAATAGGCAATCCCTGGCGCAGTTAAAACTTGCGATAGTAAAAAATTATTTTTTGAATAATTTACTATAGAAAAGGCAATCCCTGGCGTAATTAAAATTTGCGACAGTATAAAATTTTTTTTTGAATAATTTACTATAGAAAAGGCAATCCCTGGCGTAATTAAAATTTGCGACAGTAGAAAATTATTTTTTGAAAAGTTTACTATAGAAAAGGCAATCCCTGGCGCAATTAAAATTTGCGACAGTAAAAAATAATTTTTTGCAAAATTTACTGTAGAATAGGCAATCCCTGGCGCAGTTAAAACTTGCGATAGTAAAAAATTATTTTTTGAATAATTTACTATAGAAAAGGCAATCCCTGGCGGATTTGACATTTGCGACAGTAAAAAATTATTTTTTGAATAATTTACTATAGAAAAGGCAATCCCTGGCGTAATTAAAATTTGCGACTGTAGTAAATTAATTTTTGAATAATTTACTATAGAAAAGGCAATCTCTGGCGTAATTAAAATTTGCGACAGTAGAAAATTATTTTTTGAAAAGTTTACTATAGAAAAGGCAATCCCTGGCGCAATTAAAATTTGCGACAGTAAAAAATTATTTTTTGCAAAATTTATTGTAGAAAAGGCAATCCCTGGCGCAGTTAAAACTTGCGATAGTAAAAAATTATTTTTTGAAAAGTTTACTATAGAAAAGGCAATCCCTGGCGCAATTAAAATTTGCGACAGTAAAAAATTATTTTTTGCAAAATTTACTGTAGAAAAGGCAATCCCTGGCGCAGTTAAAACTTGCGATTTACTATAGAAAAGGCAATCCTTGGCGTAATTAAAATTTGCGACAGTAGAAAATTATTTTTTGAATAATTTACTATAGAAAAGGCAATCCCTGGCGCAATTAAAATTTGCGACAGTAAAAAATTATTTTTTTAATAATTTACTATAGAAAAGGCAATCCCTGGCGTAATTAAAATTTGCGACAGTAGAAAATTATTTTTTGAATAATTTACTATAGAAAAGGAAATCCCTGGCGTAATTAAAATTTGCGACAGTATAAAATTATTTTTTGAATAATTTACTATAGAAAAGGCAATCCCTGGCGTAATTAAAATTTGTGACAGTAGAAAATTATTTTTTGAAAAGTTTACTATAGAAAAGGCAATCCCTGGCGCAATTAAAATTTGCGACAGTAAAAAATTATTTTTTGCAAAATTTACTGTAGAAAAGGCAATCCCTGGCGCAGTTAAAACTTGCGACAGTAAAAAATTATTTTTTGAATAATTTACTATAGAAAAGGCAATCCCTGGCGGATTTGAAATTTGCGACAGTAAAAAATTATTTTTTGAATAAGTTACTATAGAAAAGGCAATCCCTGGCGTAATTAAAATTTGCGACAGTAGAAAATTATTTTTTGAATAAATTACTATAGAAAAGGCAATCCCTGGCGTAATTAAAATTTGCGACAGTATAAAATTATTTTTTGAATAATTTACTATAGAAAAGGCAATCCCTGGCGTAATTAAAATTTGCGACAGTAGAAAATTATTTTTTGAAAAGTTTACTATAGAAAAGGCAATCCCTGGCGCAATTAAAATTTGCGACAGTAAAAAATTATTTTTTGCAAAATTTACTGTAGAAAAGGCAATCCCTGGCGCAGTTAAAACTTGCGATAGTTAAAAATTATTTTTTGAATAATTTACTATAGAAAAGGCAATCCCTGGCGGATTTGAAATTTGCGACAGTAAAAAATTATTTTTTGAATAATTTACTATAGAAAAGACAATCCCTGGCGTATTTAAAATTTGCGACAGTAAAAAATTATTTTTTTAATAATTTACTATAGAAAAGGCAATCCCTGGCGTAATTAAAATTTGCGACAGTAGAAAATTATTTTTTGAATAATTTACTATAGAAAAGGCAATCCCTGGCGTAATTAAAATTTGCGACAGTAGAAAATTATTTTTTGAAAAGTTTACTATAGAAAAGGCAATCCCTGGCGCAATTAAAATTTGCGACAGTAAAAAATTATTTTTTGCAAAATTTACTGTAGAATAGGCAATCCCTGGCGCAGTTAAAACTTGCGATAGTAAAAAATTATTTTTTGAATAATTTACTATAGAAAAGGCACTCCCTGGCGCAATTAAAATTTGCGACAGTAAAAAATTATTTTTTGAATAATTTACTATAGAAAAGGCAATCCCTGGCGTAATTAAAATTTGCGACAGTAGTAAATTAATTTTTGAATAATTTACTATAGAAAAGGCAATCTCTGGCGTAATTAAAATTTGCGACAGTAGAAAATTATTTTTTGAAAAGTTTACTATAGAAAAGGCAATCCCTGGCGCAGTTAAAACTTGCGATAGTAAAAAATTATTTTTTGAATAATTTACTATAGAAAAGGCAATCCCTGGCGGATTTGACATTTGCGACAGTAAAAAATTATTTTTTGAATAATTTACTATAGAAAAGGCAATCCCTGGCGTAATTAAAATTTGCGACAGTAGTAAATTAATTTTTGAATAATTTACTATAGAAAAGGCAATCTCTGGCGTAATTAAAATTTGCGACAGTAGAAAATTATTTTTTGAAAAGTTTACTATAGAAAAGGCAATCCCTGGCGCAATTAAAATTTGCGACAGTAAAAAATTATTTTTTGCAAAATTTATTGTAGAAAAGGCAATCCCTGGCGCAGTTAAAACTTGCGATAGTAAAAAATTATTTTTTGAAAAGTTTACTATAGAAAAGGCAATCCCTGGCGCAATTAAAATTTGCGACAGTAAAAAATTATTTTTTGCAAAATTTACTGTAGAAAAGGCAATCCCTGGCGCAGTTAAAACTTGCGATTTACTATAGAAAAGGCAATCCTTGGCGTAATTAAAATTTGCGACAGTAGAAAATTATTTTTTGAATAATTTACTATAGAAAAGGCAATCCCTGGCGCAATTAAAATTTGCGACAGTAAAAAATTATTTTTTTAATAATTTACTATAGAAAAGGCAATCCCTGGCGTAATTAAAATTTGCGACAGTAGAAAATTATTTTTTGAATAATTTACTATAGAAAAGGAAATCCCTGGCGTAATTAAAATTTGCGACAGTATAAAATTATTTTTTGAATAATTTACTATAGAAAAGGCAATCCCTGGCGTAATTAAAATTTGCGACAGTAGAAAATTATTTTTTGAAAAGTTTACTATAGAAAAGGCAATCCCTGGCGCAATTAAAATTTGCGACAGTAAAAAATTATTTTTTGCAAAATTTACTGTAGAAAAGGCAATCCCTGGCGCAGTTAAAACTTGCGACAGTAAAAAATTATTTTTTGAATAATTTACTATAGAAAAGGCAATCCCTGGCGGATTTGAAATTTGCGACAGTAAAAAATTATTTTTTGAATAATTTACTATAGAAAAGGCAATCCCTGGCGTAATTAAAATTTGCGACAGTAGAAAATTATTTTTTGAATAAATTACTATAGAAAAGGCAATCCCTGGCGTAATTAAAATTTGCGACAGTATAAAATTATTTTTTGAATAATTTACTATAGAAAAGGCAATCCCTGGCGTAATTAAAATTTGCGACAGTAGAAAATTATTTTTTGAAAAGTTTACTATAGAAAAGGCAATCCCTGGCGCAATTAAAATTTGCGACAGTAAAAAATTATTTTTTGCAAAATTTACTGTAGAAAAGGCAATCCCTGGCGCAGTTAAAACTTGCGATAGTTAAAAATTATTTTTTGAATAATTTACTATAGAAAAGGCAATCCCTGGCGGATTTGAAATTTGCGACAGTAAAAAATTATTTTTTGAATAATTTACTATAGAAAAGGCAATCCCTGGCGTATTTAAAATTTGCGACAGTAAAAAATTATTTTTTTAATAATTTACTATAGACAAGGCAATCCCTGGCGTAATTAAAATTTGCGACAGTAGAAAATTATTTTTTGAATAATTTACTATAGAAAAGGCAATCCCTGGCGTAATTAAAATTTGCGACAGTAGAAAATTATTTTTTGAAAAGTTTACTATAGAAAAGGCAATCCCTGGCGCAATTAAAATTTGCGACAGTAAAAAATTATTTTTTGCAAAATTTACTGTAGAATAGGCAATCCCTGGCGCAGTTAAAACTTGCGATAGTAAAAAATTATTTTTTGAATAATTTACTATAGAAAAGGCACTCCCTGGCGCAATTAAAATTTGCGACAGTAAAAAATTATTTTTTGAATAATTTACTATAGAAAAGGCAATCCCTGGCGTAATTAAAATTTGCGACAGTAGAAAATTATTTTTTGAAAAGTTTACTATAGAAAAGGCAATACCTGGCGCAATTAAAATTTGCGACAGTAAAAAATTATTTTTTGCAAAATTTACTGTAGAATAGGCAATCCCTGGCGTAGTTAAAACTAGCGATAGTAAAAAATTATTTTTTGAATAATTTACTATAGAAAAGGCAATCCCTGGCGTAATTAAAATTTGCGACAGTAGAAAATTATTTTTTGAAAATTTTACTATAGAAAAGGCAATCCCTGGCGCAATTAAAATTTGCGACAGTAAAAAATTATTTTTTGCAAAATTTACTCTAGAATAGGCAATCCCTGGCGCAGTTAAAACTTGCGATAGTAAAAAATTATTTTTTGAATAATTTACTATAGAAAAGGCAATCCCTGGCGTAATTAAAATTTGCGACAGTATAAAATTATTTTTTGAATAATTTACTATAGAAAAGGCAATCCCTGGCGTAATTAAAATTTGCGACAGTAGAAAATTATTTTTTGAAAAGTTTACTATAAAAAAGGCAATCCCTGGCGCAATTAAAATTTGCGACAGTAAAAAATTATTTTTTGCAAAATTTACTGTAGAATAGGCAATCCCTGGCGCAGTTAAAACTTGCGATAGTAAAAAATTATTTTTTGAATAATTTACTATAGAAAAGGCAATCCCTGGCGTAATTAAAATTTGCGACAGTAGAAAATTATTTTTTGAAAAGTTTACTATAGAAAAGGCAATCCCTGGCGCAATTAAAATTTGCGACAGTAAAAAATTATTTTTTGCAAAATTTACTGTAGAAAAGGCAATCCCTGGCGCAGTTAAAACTTGCGATAGTAAAAAATTATTTTTTGAATAATTTACTATAGAAAAGGCAATCCCTGGCGTAATTAAAATTTGCGACAGTAGAAAATTATTTTTTGAAAAGTTTACTATAGAAAAGGCAATCCCTGGCGCAATTAAAATTTGCGACAGTAAAAAATTATTTTTTGCAAAATTTACTGTAGAAAAGGCAATCCCTGGCGCAGTTAAAACTTGCGATAGTAAAAAATTATTTTTTGAATAATTTACTATAGAAAAGGCAATCCCTGGCGTAATTAAAATTTGCGACAGTAGAAAATTATTTTTTGAATAATTTACTATAGAAAAGGCAATCCCTGGCGCAATTAAAATTTGCGACAGTAAAAAATTATTTTTTTAATAATTTACTATAGAAAAGGCAATCCCTGGCGTAATTAAAATTTGCGACAGTAGAAAATTATTTTTTGAATAATTTACTATAGAAAAGCAATCCCTGGCGTAATTAAAATTTGCGACAGTATAAAATTATTTTTTGAATAATTTACAATAGAAAAGGCAATCCCTGGCGTAATTAAAATTTGCGACAGTAGAAAATTATTTTTTGAAAAGTTTACTATAGAAAAGGCAATCCCTGGCGCAATTAAAATTTGCGACAGTAAAAAATTATTTTTTGCAAAATTTACTGTAGAAAAGGCAATCCCTGGCGCAGTTAAAACTTGCGATAGTAAAAAATTATTTTTTGAATAATTTACTATAGAAAAGGCAATCCCGGGCGGATTTGAAATTTGCGACAGTAAAAAATTATTTTTTGAATAATTTACTATAGAAAAGGCAATCCCTGGCGTATTTAAAATTTGCGACAGTAAAAAATTATTTTTTTAATAATTTACTATAGAAAAGGCAATCCCTGGCGTAATTAAAATTTGCGACAGTATAAAATTATTTTTTGAATAATTTACTATAGAAAAGGCAATCCCTGGCGTAATTAAAATTTGCGACAGTAGAAAATTATTTTTTGAATAATTTACTATAGAAAAGGCAATCCCTGGCGTAATTAAAATTTGCGACAGTAGAAAATTATTTTTTGAAAAGTTTACTATAGAAAAGGCAATCCCTGGCGCAATTAAAATTTGCGACAGTAAAAAATTATTTTTTGCAAAATTTACTGTAGAATAGGCAATCCCTGGCGCAGTTAAAACTTGCGATAGTAAAAAATTATTTTTTGAATAATTTACTATAGAAAAGGCAATCCCTGGCGTAATTAAAATTTGCGACAATAGGAAATTAATTTTTGAATAATTTACTATAGAAAAGGCACTCCCTGGCGCAATTAAAAATTGCGACAGTAAAAAATTATTTTTTGAATAATTTACTATAGAAAAGGCAATCCCTGGCGTAATTAAAATTTGCGACAGTAGAAAATTATTTTTGGAAAAGTTTACTATAGAAAAGGCAATCCCTGGCGCAATTAAAATTTGCGACAGTAAAAAATTATTTTTTGCAAAATTTACTGTAGAATTGGCAATCCCTGGCGCAGTTAAAACTTGCGATAGTAAAAAATTATTTTTTGAATAATTTACTATAGAAAAGGCACTCCCTGGCGCAATTAAAATTTGCGACAGTAAAAAATTATTTTTTGAATAATTTACTATAGAAAAGGCAATCCCTGGCGTAATTAAAATTTGCGACAGTAGAAAATTATTTTTTGAAAAGTTTACTATAGAAAAGGCAATCCCTGGCGCAATTAAAATTTGCGACAGTAAAAAATTATTTTTTGCAAAATTTACTGTAGAATAGGCAATCCCTGGCGCAGTTAAAACTTGCGATAGTAAAAAATTATTTTTTGAATAATTTACTATAGAAAAGGCACTCCCTGGCGCAATTAAAATTTGCGACAGTAAAAAATTATTTTTTGAATAATTTACTATAGAAAAGGCAATCCCTGGCGTAATTAAAATTTGCGACAGTAGAAAATTATTTTTTGAAAAGTTTACTATAGAAAAGGCAATCCCTGGCGCAATTAAAATTTGCGACAGTAAAAAATTATTTTTTGCAAAATTTACTGTAGAATAGGCAATCCCTGGCGCAGTTAAAACTTGCGATAGTAAAAAATTATTTTTGAATAATTTACTATAGAAAAGGCAATCCCTGGCGTAATTAAAATTTGCGACAGTATAAAATTATTTTTTGAATAATTTACTATAGAAAAGGCAATCCCTGGCGTAATTAAAATTTGCGACAGTAGAAAATTATTTTTTGAAAAGTTTACTATAGAAAAGGCAATCCCTGGCGCAATTAAAATTTGCGACAGTAAAAAATTATTTTTTGCAAAATTTACTGTAGAATAGGCAATCCCTGGCGCAGTTAAAACTTGCGATAGTAAAAAATTATTTTTTGAATAATTTACTATAGAAAAGGCAATCCCTGGCGTAATTAAAATTTGCGACAGTAGAAAATTATTTTTTGAAAAGTTTACTATAGAAAAGGCAATCCCTGGCGCAATTAAAATTTGCGACAGTAAAAAATTATTTTTTGCAAAATTTACTGTGGAAAAGGCAATCCCTGGCGCAGTTAAAACTTGCGATAGTAAAAAATTATTTTTTGAATAATTTACTATAGAAAAGGCAATCCCTGGCGTAATTAAAATTTGCGACAGTAGAAAATTATTTTTTGAAAAGTTTACTATAGAAAAGGCAATCCCTGGCGCAATTAAAATTTGCGACAGTAAAAAATTATTTTTTGCAAAATTTACTGTAGAAAAGGCAATCCCTGGCGCAGTTAAAACTTGCGATAGTAAAAAATTATTTTTTGAATAATTTACTATAGAAAAGGCAATCCCTGGCGTAATTAAAATTTGCGACAGTAGAAAATTATTTTTTGAAAAGTTTACTATAGAAAATGCAATCCCTGGCGCAATTAAAATTTGCGACAGTAAAAAATTATTTTTTGCAAAATTTACTGTAGAATAGGCAATCCCTGGCGCAGTTAAAACTTGCGATAGTAAAAAATTATTTTTTGAATAATTTACTATAGAAAAGGCAATCCCTGGCGTAATTAAAATTTGCGACAGTATAAAATTATTTTTTGAATAATTTACTATAGAAAAGGCAATCCCTAGCGTAATTAAAATTTGCGACAGTAGAAAATTATTTTTTGAAAAGTTTACTATAGAAAAGGCAATCCCTGGCGCAATTAAAATTTGCGACAGTAAAAAATTATTTTTTGCAAAATTTACTGTAGAATAGGCAATCCCTGGCGCAGTTAAAACTTGCGATAGTAAAAAATTATTTTTTGAATAATTTACTATAGAAAAGGCAATCCCTGGCGCAGTTAAAACTTGCGATAGTAAAAAATTATTTTTTGAATAATTTACTATAGAAAAGGCAATCCCTGGCGTAATTAAAATTTGCGACAGTAGAAAATTATTTTTTGAAAAGTTTACTATAGAAAAGGCAATCCCTGGCGCAATTAAAATTTGCGACAGTAAAAAATTATTTTTTGCAAAATTTACTGTAGAAAAGGCAATCCCTGGCGCAGTTAAAACTTGCGATAGTAAAAAATTATTTTTTGAATAATTTACTGTAGAAAAGGCAATCCCTGGCGTAATTAAAATTTGCGACAGTAGAAAATTATTTTTTGAAAAGTTTACTATAGAAAAGGCAATCCCTGGCGCAATTAAAATTTGCGACAGTAAAAAATTATTTTTTGCAAAATTTACTGTAGAAAAGGCAATCCCTGGCGCAGTTAAATCTTGCGATAGTAAAAAATTATTTTTTGAATAATTTACTATAGAAAAGGCAATCCCTGGCGGATTTGAAATTTGCGACAGTAAAAAATTATTTTTTGAAAAGTTTACTATAGAAAAGGCAATCCCTGGCGCAATTAAAATTTGCGACAGTAAAAAATTATTTTTTGCAAAATTTACTGTAGAATAGGCAATCCCTGGCGCAGTTAAAACTTGCGATAGTAAAAAATTATTTTTTGAATAATTTACTATAGAAAAGGCAATCCCTGGCGTAATTAAAATTTGCGACAGTAGGAAATTATTTTTTGAATAATTTACTATAGAAAAGGCACTCCCTGGCGCAATTAAAATTTGCGACAGTAAAAAATTATTTTTTGAATAATTTACTATAGAAAAGGCAATCCCTGGCGTAATTAAAATTTGCGACAGTAGAAAATTATTTTTGGAAAAGTTTACTATAGAAGAGGCAATCCCTGGCGCAATTAAAATTTGCGACAGTAAAAAATTATTTTTTGCAAAATTTACTTTAGAATAGGCAATCCCTGGCGCAGTTAAAACTTGCGATAGTAAAAAATTATTTTTTGAATAATTTACTATAGAAAAGGCACTCCCTGGCGCAATTAAAATTTGCGACAGCAAAAAATTATTTTTTGAATAATTTACTATAGAAAAGGCAATCCCTGGCGTAATTAAAATTTGCGACAGTAGAAAATTATTTTTTGAAAAGTTTACTATAGAAAAGGCAATCCCTGGCGCAATTAAAATTTGCGACAGTAAAAAATTATTTTTTGCAAAATTTACTGTAGAATCGGCAATCCCTGGCGCAGTTAAAACTTGCGATAGTAAAAAATTATTTTTTGAATAATTTACTATAGAAAAGTCACTCCCTGGCGCAATTAAAATTTGCGACAGTAAAAAATTATTTTTTGAATAATTTACTATAGAAAAGGCAATCCCTGGCGTAATTAAAATTTGCGACAGTAGAAAATTATTTTTTGAAAAGTTTACTATAGAAAAGGCAATCCCTGGCGCAATTAAAATTTGCGACAGTAAAAAATTATTTTTTGCAAAATTTACTGTAGAATAGGCAATCCCTGGCGCAGTTAAAACTTGCGATAGTAAAAAATTATTTTTTGAATAATTTACTATAGAAAAGGCAATCCCTGGCGTAATTAAAATTTGCGACAGTATAAAATTATTTTTTGAATAATTTACTATAGAAAAGGCAATCCCTGGCGTAATTAAAATTTGCGACAGTAGAAAATTATTTTTTGAAAAGTTTACTATAGAAAAGGCAATCCCTGGCGCAATTAAAATTTGCGACAGTAAAAAATTATTTTTTGCAAAATTTACTGTAGAATAGGCAATCCCTGGCGCAGTTAAAACTTGCGATAGTAAAAAATTATTTTTTGAATAATTTACTATAGAAAAGGCAATCCCTGGCGGATTTGACATTTGCGACAGTAAAAAATTATTTTTTGAATAATTTACTATAGAAAAGGCAATCCCTGGCGTAATTAAAATTTGCGACAGTAGAAAATTATTTTTTGAATAATTTACTATAGAAAAGCAATCCCTGGCGTAATTAAAATTTGCGACAGTATAAAATTATTTTTTGAATAATTTACTATAGAAAAGGCAATCCCTGGCGTAATTAAAATTTGCGACAGTAGAAAATTATTTTTTGAAAAGTTTACTATAGAAAAGGCAATCCCTGGCGCAATTAAAATTTGCGACAGTAAAAAATTATTTTTTGCAAAATTTACTGTAGAAAAGGCAATCCCTGGCGCAGTTAAAACTTGCGATAGTAAAAAATTATTTTTTGAATAATTTACTATAGAAAAGGCAATCCCTGGCGGATTTGAAATTTGCGACAGTAAAAAATTATTTTTTGAATAATTTACTATAGAAAAGGCAATCCCTGGCGTATTTAAAATTTGCGACAGTAAAAAATTATTTTTTTAATAATTTACTATAGAAAAGGCCATCCCTGGCGTAATTAAAATTTGCGACAGTATAAAATTATTTTTTGAATAATTTACTATAGAAAAGGCAATCCCTGGCGTAATTAAAATTTGCGACAGTAGAAAATTATTTTTTGAATAATTTACTATAGAAAAGGCAATCCCTGGCGTAATTAAAATTTGCGACAGTAGAAAATTATTTTTTGAAAAGTTTACTATAGAAAAGGCAATCCCTGGCGCAATTAAAATTTGCGAGAGTAAAAAATTATTTTTTGCAAAATTTACTGTAGAACAGGCAATCCCTGGCGCAGTTAAAACTTGCGATAGTAAAAAATTATTTTTTGAATAATTTACTATAGAAAAGGCAATCCCTGGCGTAATTAAAATTTGCGACAGTAGAAAATTATTTTTTGAATAATTTACTATAGAAAAGGCACTCCCTGGCGCAATTAAAATTTGCGACAGTAAAAAATTATTTTTTGAATAATTTACTATAGAAAAGGCAATCCCTGGCGTAATTAAAATTTGCGACAGTAGAAAATTATTTTTTGAAAAGTTTACTATAGAAAAGGCAATCCCTGGCGCAATTAAAATTTGCGACAGTAAAAAATTATTTTTTGCAAAATTTACTGTAGAATAGGCAATCCCTGGCGCAGTTAAAACTTGCGATAGTAAAAAATTATTTTTTGAATAATTTACTATAGAAAAGGCACTCCCTGGCGCAATTAAAATTTGCGACAGTAAAAAATTATTTTTTGAATAATTTACTATAGAAAAGGCAATCCCTGGCGTAATTAAAATTTGCGAAAGTAGAAAATTATTTTTTGAAAAGTTTACTATAGAAAAGGCAATCCCTGGCGCAATTAAAATTTGCGACAGTAAAAAATTATTTTTTGCTAAATTTACTGTAGAATAGGCAATCCCTGGCGCAGTTAAAACTTGCGATAGTAAAAAATTATTTTTTGAATAATTTACTATAGAAAAGGCAATCCCTGGCGTAATTAAAATTTGCGACAGTAGAAAATTATTTTTTGAAAAGTTTACTATAGAAAAGGCAATCCCTGGCGCAATTAAAATTTGCGACAGTAAAAAATTATTTTTTGCAAAATTTACTGTAGAATAGGCAATCCCTGGCGCAGTTAAAACTTGTGATAGTAAAAAATTATTTTTTGAATAATTTACTATAGAAAAGGCACTCCCTGGCGCAATTAAAATTTGCGACAGTAAAAAATTATTTTTTGAATAATTTACTATAGAAAAGGCAATCCCTGGCGTAATTAAAATTTGCGACAGTAGAAAATTATTTTTTGAAAAGTTTACTATAGAAAAGGCAATCCCTGGCGCAATTAAAATTTGTGACAGTAAAAAATTATTTTTTGCAAAATTTACTGTAGAATAGGCAATCCCTAGCGCAGTTAAAACTTGCGATAGTAAAAAATTATTTTTTGAATAATTTACTATAGAAAAGGCAATCCCTGGCGTAATTAAAATTTGCGACAGTAGAAAATTATTTTTTGAAAAGTTTACTATAGAAAAGGCAATCCCTGGCGCAATTAAAATTTGCGACAGTAAAAAATTATTTTTTGCAAAATTTACTGTAGAATAGGCAATCCCTGGCGCAGTTAAAACTTGCGATAGTAAAAAATTATTTTTTGAATAATTTACTATAGAAAAGGCAATCCCTGGCGTAATTAAAATTTGCGACAGTATAAAATTATTTTTTGAATAATTTACTATAGAAAAGGCAATCCCTGGCGTAATTAAAATTTGCGACTGTAGAAAATGATTTTTTGAAAAGTTTACTATAGAAAAGGCAATCCCTGGCGCAATTAAAATTTGCGACAGTAAAAAATTATTTTTTGCAAAATTTACTGTAGAATAGGCAATCCCTGGCGCAGTTAAAACTTGCGATAGTAAAAAATTATTTTTTGAATAATTTACTATAGAAAAGGCAATCCCTGGCGGATTTGACATTTGCGACAGTAAAAAATTATTTTTTGAATAATTTACTATAGAAAAGGCAATCCCTGGCGTATTTAAAATTTGCGACAATAAAAAATTATTTTTTGAATAATTTACTATAGAAAAGGCAATACCTGGCGTAATTAAAATTTGCGACAGTATAATATTATTTTTTGAAAAATTTACTATATAAAAGGCAATCCCTGGCGTAATTAAAATTTGCGACAGTAAAAAATTAGTTTTTGAAAAATTTACTGTAGAAAAGGAAATCCCTGGCGGATTTGAAATTTGCGACAGTAAAAAATTATTTTTTGAATAATTTACTATAGAAAAGGCAATCCCTGGCGTAATTAAAATTTGCGAGAGTAGAAAATTATTTTTTGAATAATTTACTATAGAAAAGGCACTCCCTGGCGCTATTAAAATATGCGACAGTAAAAAATTATTTTTTGAATAATTTACTATAGAAGAGGCAATCCCTGGCGTAATTAAAATTTGCGACAGTAGAAAATTACTTTTTGAATAATTTACTATAGAAAAGGCAATCCCTGGCGTATTTAAAATTTGCGACAGTAAAAAATTATTTTTTGAATAATTTACTATAGAAAAGGCAATCCCTGGCGTATTTAAAATTTGCGACAGTAAAAAATTAATTTGTGAAAAATTTACCTGGCGAAATTGAAATTTGCGAGAATAAAAAATTATTTTTTGAATAATTTACTATAGAAATGGCAATCCCTGGCGTAATTAAAATTTGCGACAGTAAAAAATTATTTTTTGAATAATTTACTATAGAAAAGGCAATCCCTGGCGAAATTAAAATTTGCGACAGTAGAAAATTATTTTTTGAATAATTTACTATAGAAAAGGCAATCCCTGGCGCAATTAAAATTTGCGACAGTAAAAAATTATTTTTTGAATAATTTACTATAGAAAAGGCAATCCCTGGCGTAATTAAAATTTGCGACAGTAGAAAATTATTTTTTGAAAAGTTTACTATAGAAAAGGCAATCCCTGGGATATTTAAAATTTGCGACAGTAAAAAATTATTTTTTGAATAATTTACTATAGAAAAGGCAATCCCTGGCGTATTTAAAATTTGCGACAGTAAAAAATTATTTTGTGAAAAATTTACCTGGCGAAATTGAAATTTGCGAGAGTAAAAAATTATTTTTTGAATAATTTACAATAGAAAAGGCAATCCCTGGCGTAATTAATATTTGCGACAGTAGAAAATTATTTTTTGAATAATTTACTATAGAAAAGGCAATCCCTGGCGTAATTAAAATTTGCGACAGTATAAAATTATTTTTTGAATAATTTACTATAGAAAAGGCAATCCCTGGCGTAACTAAAATTTGCGACAGTAGAAAATTATTTTTTGAAAAGTTTACTATAGAAAAGGCAATCCCTGGCGCAATTAAAATTTGCGACAGTAAAAAATTATTTTTTGCAAAATTTACTGTAGAAAAGGCAATCCCTGGCGCAATTAAAACTTGCGATAGTAAAAAATTATTTTTTGAATAATTTACTATAGAAAAGTCAATCCCTGGCGGATTTGAAATTTGCGACAGTAAAAAATTATTTTTTGAATAATTTACTATAGAAAAGGCAATCCCTGGCGTATTTAAAATTTGCGACAGTAAAAAATTATTTTTTGAATAATTTACTATAGAAAAGGCAATCCCTGGCGTAATTAAAATTTGCGACAGTAGAAAATTATTTTTTGAATAATTTACTATAGAATAGGCAATCCCTGGCGTATTTAAAATTTGCGACAGTAAAAAATTATTTTTTGAATAATTTACTATAGAAAAGGCAATCCCTGGCGTAATTAAAATTTGCGACAGTAGTAAATTATTTTTTGAATAATTTACTATAGAAAAGGCAATCCCTGGCGCAATTAAAATTTGCGACAGTAAAAAATTATTTTTTGAATAATTTACTATAGAAAAGGCAATCCCTGGCGTAATTAAGATTTGCGACAGTAGAAAATTATTTTTTGAATAATTTACTATAGAAAAGGCAATCCCTGGCGTATTTAAAATTTGCGACAGTAAAAAATTATTTTTTTGAATAATTTACTATAGAAAAGGCAATCCCTGGCGCAATTAAAATTTGCGACAGTAAAAAATTATTTTTTGAATAATTTACTATAGAAAAGGCAATCCCTGGCGTATTTAAAATTTGTGACAGTAAAAAATTATTTTTTGAATAATTTACTATAGAAAAGGCAATCCCTGGCGTAATTAAAATTTTCGACAGTATAAAATTTTTTTTTGAAAAATTTACTATATAAAAGGCAATCTCTGGCGTAATTAAAATTTGCGACAGTAGAAAATTATTTTTTGAATAATTTACTTTAGAAAAGGCAAACCCTGTCGTAATTAAAATTTGCGACAGTAGAAAATTATTTTTTGAATAATTTACTGTAGAAAAGGCAATCCCTGGCGCACTTAAAATTTGCGACAGTAGAAAATTATTTTTTGAATAATTAACTATAGAAAAGGCAATCCCTGGCGTAATTAAAATTTGCGACAGTAGAAAATTATTTTTTGAATAATTTACTATAGAAAAGGCAATCCCTGGCGTAAATAAAAATTTGCGACAGTAAAAAATTATTTTTTGAATAATTTACTATAGAAAAGGCAATCCCTGGCGGATTTGAAATTTGCGACAGTAAAAAATTATTTTTTGAATAATTTACTATAGAAAAGGCAATCCCTGGCGTAATTAAAATTTGGAAATGTAAAAAATTATTTTTTGAATAATTTACTATAGAAAAGGCAATCCCTGGCGTAATTAAAATTTGCGACAATAGAAAATTATTTTTTGAATAATTTACTATAGAAAAGGCAATACCTGGCGTAATTAAAATTTGCGACAGTAGAAAATTATTTTTTGAATAATTTACTATAGAAAAGGCAATCCCTGGCGTAATTAAAATTTGCGACAGTAGAAAATTATTTTTTGAATAATTTACTATAGAAAAGGCAATCCCTGGCGCAATTAAAATTTGCGACAGTAACAAATTATTTTTTGAAAAATTTACTATAGAAAAGGTATTCCCTGGCGCAATTAAAATTTGCGACAGTAAAAAATTATTTTTTGAATAATTTACTATAGAAAAGGCAATCTCTGGCGTAATTAAAATTTGCGACAGTAAAAAATTAATTTGTGAAAAATTTACTGTAGAAAGGCAATCCCTGGCGCAATTAAAATTTGCGACAGTAGAAAATTATTTTTTGAAAAGTTTACTATAGAAAAGGCAATCCCTGGGATATTTAAAATTTGCGACAATAAAAAATTATTTTTTGAATAATTTACTATAGAAAAGGCAATCCCTGGCGTATTTAAAATTTGCGACAGTAAAAAATTAATTTGTGAAAAATTTACCTGGCGAAATTGAAATTTGCGATAGTAAAAAATTATTTTTTGCTAAATTTACTGTAGAAAAGGCAATCCCTGGCGTATTTAAAATTTGCGACAGTAAAAAATTAATTTGTGAAAAATTTACCTGGCGAAATTGAAATTTGCGAGAGTAAAAAATTATTTTTTGAATAATTTACTATAGAAAAGGCAATCCCTGGCGCAATAAAAATTTTCGACAGTAGAAAATTATTTTTTGAATAATTTACTATAGAAAAGGCAATTCCTGGCGTAATTAAAATTTGCGACAGTATAAAATTATTTTTTGAATAATTTACTATAGAAAAGGCAATCCCTGGCGCAATTAAAATTTGCGACAGTATAAAATTATTTTTTGAATAATTTACTATAGAAAAGGCAATCCCTGGCGCACTTAAAATTTGCGACAGTAGAAAATTATTTTTTGAATAATTTTCTATAGAAAAGGCAATCCCTGGCGTAATTAAAATTTGCGACAGTAGAAAATTATTTTTTGAATAATTTACTATAGAAAAGGCAATCCCTGGCGCAATTAAAATTTGCGACAGTAGAAAATTATTTTTTGAAAAGTTTACTATAGAAAAGGCAATCCCTGGCGCAATTAAAATTTGCGACAGTAAAAAATTATTTTTTGCAAAATTTACTGTAGAAAAGGCAATCCCTGGCGCACTTAAAATTTGCGACAGTAAAACATTATTTTTTGAACAATTTACTATAGAAAAGGCAATCCCTGGCGTATTTAAAATTTGCGACAGTAAGAAATTAATTTGTGAGGAATTTACTATAGAAAAGGCAATCCCTGGGATATTTAAAATTTGCGACAATAAAAAATTATTTTTTGAAAAATTTACTATAGAAAAGGCAATCCCTGGCGTAATTAAAACTTGCGATAGTAAAAAATTATTTTTTGAAAAATTTACTATAGAAAAGGCAATACCTGGCGTAATTAAAATTTGCGACAGTAGAAAATTATTTTTTGAATAATTTACTATAGAAAGGCAATCCCTGGCGTAATTAAAATTTGCGACAGTTGAAAATTATTTTTTGAATAATTTACTATAGAAAATGCAATCCCTGGCGCAATTAAAATTTGCGACAGTATAAAATTATTTTTTGAATAATTTACTATAGAAATGGCAATCCCTGGCGTAATTAAAATTTGCGACAGTAGAAAATTATTTTTTGAATAATTTACTATAGAAAAGGCAATCCCTGGCGTAATTAAAATTTGCGACAGTAGAAAATTAATTTGTGAGAAATTTACTATAGAAAAGCAATCCCTGGCGTAATTAAAATTTGCGACAGTAAAAAATTATTTTTTGCAAAATTTACTGTAGAAAAGGCAATCCCTGGCGCAAATAAAACTTGCGATAGTAAAAAATTATTTTTTGCAAAATTTACTGTAGAAAAGGCAATCCCTGGCGGATTTGAAATTTGCGACAGTAAAAAATAATTTTTTTGCAAAATTTACTATAAAAAAGGCAATCCCTGGCGTATTTAAAATTTGCGACAGTAAAAAATTATTTTTTGAATAATTTACTATAGAAAAGGCAATCCCTGGCGCAATTAAAATTTGCGAGGGTATAAAATTATTTTTTGAATAATTTACTATAGAAAAGGCAATCCCTGGCGTAATTAAAATTTGCGGCAGTAGAAAATTATTTTTTGAATAATTTACTATAGAAAAGGCAATCCCTGGCGTAATTAAAATTTGCGACAGTAGAAAATTAATTTGTGAGAAATTTACTATAGAAAAGGCAATCCCTGGCGAAATTAAAATTTGCGACAGTAAAAAATTATTTTGTGAATAATTTACTATAGAAAAGGCAATCCCTGGCGTAATTAAAATTTGCGACAGTATAAAATTATTTTTTGAATAATTTACTATAGAAAAGGCAATTCCTGGCGCACTTAAAATTTGCGAGGGTATAAAATTATTTTTTGAATAATTTACTATAGAAAAGGCAATCCCTGGCGTAATTAAAATTTGCGACAGTAAAAAATTATTTTTTGAATAATTTACTATAGAAAAGGCAATCCCTGGCGTATTTAAAATTTGCGACAGTTGAAAATTATTTTTTGAATAATTCACTATGGAAAAGGCAATCCCTGGCGTAATTAAAATTTGCGACAGTAAAAAATTATTTTTTGAATAATTTACTATTGAAAAGGCAATCCCTGGCGTAATTAAAATTTGCGACAGTAGAAAATTATTTTTTGAATAATTTACTATAGAAAAGGCAATCCCTGGCGCAATTAAAATTTGCGACAGTAGAAAATTATTTTTTGCAAAATTTACTATAGAAAAGGCAATCCCTGGCGTAATTAAAATTTGCGACAGTAGAAAATTAATTTGTGAGAAATTTACTATAGAAAAGGCAATCCCTGGGATATTTAAAATTTGCGACAGTAAAAAATAATTTGTTTGCAAAATTTACTATAGAAAAGGCAATCCCTGGCGCAATTAAAATTTGCGACAGTAGAAAATTATTTTTTGCAAAATTTACTATAGAAAAGGCAATCCCTGGCGTAATTAAAATTTGCGACAGCAGAGAATTAATTTGTGAGAAATTTACTATAGAAAAGGCAATCCCTGGGATATTTAAAATTTGCGACAGTAAAAAATTATTTTTTTGCAAAATTTACTATAGAAAAGGCAATCCCTGGCGCAATTAAAATTTGCAACAGTAAAAAATTATTTTTTTGCAAAATTTACTGTAGAAAAGGCAATCCCTGGCGGATTTGAAATTTGCGACAGTAAAAAATTATTTTTTGAATAATTTACTATAGAAAAGACAATCCCTGGCGTAATTAAAATTTGCGACAGTATAAAATTATTTTTTGAATAATTTACTATAGAAAAGGCAATCCCTGGCGTAATTAAAATTTGCGACAGTAGAAAATTATTTTTTGAATAATTTACTATAGAAAAGGCAATCCCTGGCGCAATTAAAATTTGCGACAGTAGAAAATTATTTTATGCAAAATTTACTATAGAAAAGGCAATCCCTGGCGTAATTAAAATTTGCGACAGTAGAAAATTAATTTGTGAAAAATTTACTATAGAAAAGGCAATCCCTGGGATATTTAAAATTTGCGACAGTAAAAAATAATTTTTTGCAAAATTTACTATAGAAAAGGCAATCCTTGGCGTATTTAAAATTTGCGACAGTAAAAAATTGTTTTTTGAATAATTTACTATAGAAAAGGCAATCCCTGGCGCAATTAAAATTTGCGACAGTAGAAAATTATTTTTTGAATAATTTACTATAGAAAAGGCAATCCCTGGCGCAATTAAAATTTGCGACAGTAGAAAATTATTTTTTGCAAAATTTACTATAGAAAAGGCAATCCCTGGCGTAATTAAAATTTGCGACAGTTGAAAATTATTTTTTGAATAATTTACTATAGAAAAGGCAATCCCTGGCGCAATTAAAATTTGCGAAAGTATAAAATTATTTTTTGAATAATTTACTATAGAAAAGGCAATCCCTGGCGTAATTAAAATTTGCGACAGTAGAAAATTATTTTTTGAATAATTTACTATAGAAAAGGCAATCCTTGGCGTATTTAAAATTTGCGACAGTATAAAATTATTTTTTGAATAATTTACTTTAGAAAAGGCAATCCCTGGCGCAATTAAAATTTGCGACAGTAAAAAATTATTTTTTCAAAATTTACTATAGAAAAGGCAATCCCTGGCGGAATTAAAATTTGCGACAGTAGAAAATTAATTTGTGAGAAATTTACAATAGGAAAGGCAATCCCTGGGATATTTAAAATTTGCGACAGTAAAAAATTATTTTTTGAATAATTTACTATAGAAAAGTCAATCCCCGGCGTAATTAAAATTTGCGACAGTAGAAAATTAATTTGTGAAAAATTTACTATAGAAAAGGCAATCCCTGGGATATTTAAAATTTGCGACAGTAAAAAATAATTTTTTGCAAAATTTACTATAGAAAAGGCAATCCTTGGCGTATTTAAAATTTGCGACAGTAAAAAATTGTTTTTTGAATAATTTACTATAGAAAAGGCAATCCCTGGCGCAATTAAAATTTGCGACAGTAGAAAATTATTTTTTGAATAATTTACTATAGAAAAGGCAATCCCTGGCGTAATTAAAATTTGCGACAGTAGAAAATTATTTTTTGAATAATTTACTATAGAAAAGGCAATCCCTGGCGGAATTAAAATTTGCGACAGTAGAAAATTAATTTGTGAGAAATTTACAATAGGAAAGGCAATCCCTGGGATATTTAAAATTTGCGAGAGTAAAAAATTATTTTTTTGCAAAATTTACTATAGAAAAGGCAATCCCTGGCGTAATTAAAATTTGCGACAGTAAAAAATTATTTTTTGAATAATTTACTATAGAAAAGGCAATCCCTGGCGGATTTGAAATTTGCGACAGTAAAAAATTATTTTTTGAATAATTTACTATAGAAAAGACAATCCCTGGCGTAATTAAAATTTGCGACAGTAGAAAATTAATTTGTGAGAAATTTACTATAGAAAAGGCAATCCCTGGGATATTTAAAATTTGCGACAGTAAAAAATTATTTTTTTGCAAAATTTACTATAGAAAAGGCAATCCCTGGCGCAATTAAAATTTGCAACATTAAAAAATTATTTTTTGCAAAACTTACTATAGAAAAGGCAATCCATGCCGTAATTAAAATTTGCGACAGTGGAAAATTATTTTTTGAATAATTTACTATAGAAAAGGCAATTCCTGGCGTAATTAAAATTTGCGACAGTAGAAAATTATTTTTTGAATAATTTACTTTAGAAAAGGCAATCCCTGGCGTAATTAAAATTTGCGACAGTATAAAATTATTTTTTGAATAATTTACTATAGAAAAGGCAATCCCTGGCGCAATTAAAATTTGCGACAGTAAAAAATTATTTTTTCAAAATTTACTATAGAAAAGGCAATCCCTGGCGTAATTAAAATTTGCGACAGTAGAAAATTATTTTTTGAATAATTTACTATAGAAAAGGCAATTCCTGGCGTATTTAAAATTTGCGACAGTAAAAAATTATTTTTTTGAATAATTTACTATAGAAAAGGCAATCCATGGCGTAATTAAAATTTGCGACAGTAGAAAATTATTTTTTGAATAATTTACTATAGAAAAAGCAATCCCTGGCGCAATTAAAATTTGCGAGAGTAGAAAATTATTTTTTGAATAATTTACTATAGAAAAGGCAATCCCTGGCGTAATTAAAATTTGCGACAGTAAAAAATTATTTTTTGAATAATTTACTATAGAAAAGGCAATCCCTGGCGCACTTAAAATTTGCGACAGTAAAAAATTATTTTTTGAATAATTTACTATAGAAAAGTCAATCCCCGGCGTAATTAAAATTTGCGACAATAAAAAATTATTTTTTGAAAAATTTACTATAGAAAAGGCAATCCCTGGCGTAATTAAAACTTGCGATAGTAAAAAATTATTTTTTGAAAAATTTACTATAGAAAAGGCAATACCTGGCGTAATTAAAATTTGCGACGGTAGAAAATTATTTTTTGAATAATTTACTATAGAAAAGGCAATCCCTGGCGTAATTAAAATTTGCGACAGTTGAAAATTATTTTTTGAATAATTTACTATAGAAAATGCAATCCCTGGCGCAATTAAAATTTGCGACAGTATAAAATTATTTTTTGAATAATTTACTATAGAAAAGGCAATCCCTGGCGTAATTAAAATTTGCGACAGTAGAAAATTATTTTTTGAATAATTTACTATAGAAAAGGCAATCCCTGGCGTAATTAAAATTTGCGACAGTAGAAAATTAATTTGTGAGAAATTTACTATAGAAAAGCAATCCCTGGCGTAATTAAAATTTGCGACAGTTGAAAATTATTTTGTGAGAAATTTACTATAGAAAAGGCAATCCCTGGCGTAATTAAAATTTGCGACAGTAGAAAATTATTTTTTGAAAAGTTTACTATAGAAAAGGCAATCCCTGGCGCAATTAAAATTTGCGACAGTAAAAAATTATTTTTTGCAAAATTTACTGTAGAAAAGGCAATCCCTGGCGCAAATAAAACTTGCGATAGTAAAAAATTATTTTTTGCAAAATTTACTGTAGAAAAGGCAATCCCTGGCGGATTTGAAATTTGCGACAGTAAAAAATAATTTTTTTGCAAAATTTACTATAAAAAAGGCAATCCCTGGCGTATTTAAAATTTGCGACAGTAAAAAATTATTTTTTGAATAATTTACTATAGAAAAGGCAATCCCTGGCGCAATTAAAATTTGCGAGGGTATAAAATTATTTTTTGAATAATTTACTATAGAAAAGGCAATCCCTGGCGTAATTAAAATTTGCGGCAGTAGAAAATTATTTTTTGAATAATTTACTATAGAAAAGGCAATCCCTGGCGTAATTAAAATTTGCGACAGTAGAAAATTAATTTGTGAGAAATTTACTATAGAAAAGGCAATCCCTGGCGAAATTAAAATTTGCGACAGTAAAAAATTATTTTGTGAATAATTTACTATAGAAAAGGCAATCCCTGGCGTAATTAAAATTTGCGACAGTATAAAATTATTTTTTGAATAATTTACTATAGAAAAGGCAATTCCTGGCGCACTTAAAATTTGCGAGGGTATAAAATTATTTTTTGAATAATTTACTATAGAAAAGGCAATCCCTGGCGTAATTAAAATTTGCGACAGTAAAAAATTATTTTTTGAATAATTTACTATAGAAAAGGCAATCCCTGGCGTATTTAAAATTTGCGACAGTTGAAAATTATTTTTTGAATAATTCACTATGGAAAAGGCAATCCCTGGCGTAATTAAAATTTGCGACAGTAAAAAATTATTTTTTGAATAATTTACTATTGAAAAGGCAATCCCTGGCGTAATTAAAATTTGCGACAGTAGAAAATTATTTTTTGAATAATTTACTATAGAAAAGGCAATCCCTGGCGCAATTAAAATTTGCGACAGTAGAAAATTATTTTTTGCAAAATTTACTATAGAAAAGGCAATCCCTGGCGTAATTAAAATTTGCGACAGTAGAAAATTAATTTGTGAGAAATTTACTATAGAAAAGGCAATCCCTGGGATATTTAAAATTTGCGACAGTAAAAAATAATTTTTTTGCAAAATTTACTATAGAAAAGGCAATCCCTGGCGCAATTAAAATTTGCGACAGTAGAAAATTATTTTTTGCAAAATTTACTATAGAAAAGGCAATCCCTGGCGTAATTAAAATTTGCGACAGCAGAAAATTAATTTGTGAGAAATTTACTATAGAAAAGGCAATCCCTGGGATATTTAAAATTTGCGACAGTAAAAAATTATTTTTTTGCAAAATTTACTATAGAAAAGGCAATCCCTGGCGCAATTAAAATTTGCAACAGTAAAAAATTATTTTTTTGCAAAATTTACTGTAGAAAAGGCAATCCCTGGCGGATTTGAAATTTGCGACAGTAAAAAATTATTTTTTGAATAATTTACTATAGAAAAGACAATCCCTGGCGTAATTAAAATTTGCGACAGTATAAAATTATTTTTTGAATAATTTACTATAGAAAAGGCAATCCCTGGCGTAATAAAAATTTGCGACAGTAGAAAATTATTTTTTGAATAATTTACTATAGAAAAGGCAATCCCTGGCGCAATTAAAATTTGCGACAGTAGAAAATTATTTTATGCAAAATTTACTATAGAAAAGGCAATCCCTGGCGTAATTAAAATTTGCGACAGTAGAAAATTAATTTGTGAAAAATTTACTATAGAAAAGGCAATCCCTGGGATATTTAAAATTTGCGACAGTAAAAAATAATTTTTTGCAAAATTTACTATAGAAAAGGCAATCCTTGGCGTATTTAAAATTTGCGACAGTAAAAAATTGTTTTTTGAATAATTTACTATAGAAAAGGCAATCCCTGGCGCAATTAAAATTTGCGACAGTAGAAAATTATTTTTTGAATAATTTACTATAGAAAAGGCAATCCCTGGCGCAATTAAAATTTGCGACAGTAGAAAATTATTTTTTGCAAAATTTACTATAGAAAAGGCAATCCCTGGCGTAATTAAAATTTGCGACAGTTGAAAATTATTTTTTGAATAATTTACTATAGAAAAGGCAATCCCTGGCGCAATTAAAATTTGCGAAAATATAAAATTATTTTTTGAATAATTTACTATAGAAAAGGCAATCCCTGGCGTAATTAAAATTTGCGACAGTAGAAAATTATTTTTGAATAATTTACTATAGAAAAGGCAATCCCTGGCGTAATTAAAATTTGCGACAGTAGAAAATTATTTTTTGAATAATTTACTATAGAAAAGGCAATCCCTGGCGTAATTAAAATTTGCGACAGTAGAAAATTATTTTTTGAATAATTTACTATAGAAAAGGCAATCCCTGGCGTAATTAAAATTTGCGACAGTAGAAAATTAATTTGTGAGAAATTTACAATAGGAAAGGCAATCCCTGGGATATTTAAAATTTGCGAGAGTAAAAAATTATTTTTTGAATAATTTACTGTAGAAAAGGCAATCCCTGGCGCAATTAAAATTTGGGACAGTAAAAAATTATTTTTTGCAAAATTTACTGTAGAAAAGGCAATCCCTGGCGGATTTGAAATTTGCGACAGTAAAAAATTATTTTTTGAATAATTTACTATAGAAAAGGTAATCCCTGGCGTAATTAAAATTTGCGACAGTAGAAAATTATTTTTTGAATAATTTACTATAGAAAAGCAATCCCTGGCGTAATTAAAATTTGAGACAGTTTAAAATTATTTTTTGAATAATTTGCTATAGAAAAGGCAATCCCTGGCGTAATTGCGACAGTTGAAAATTATTTTTTGAATAATTTACTATAGAAAAGGCAATCCCTGGCGTAATTAAAATTTGCGACAGTAGAAAATTAATTTGTGAGAAATTTACAATAGGAAAGGCAATCCCTGGGATATTTAAAATTTGCGAGAGTAAAAAATTATTTTTTTGCAAAATTTACTATAGAAAAGGCAATCCCTGGCGTAATTAAAATTTGCGACAGTAAAAAATTATTTTTTGAATAATTTACTATAGAAAAGGCAATCCCTGGCGTAATTAAAATTTGCGACAGTAGAAAATTATTTTTTGAATAATTTACTATAGAAAAGGCAATCCCTGGCGTATTTAAAATTTGCGACAGTAAGAAATTAATTTGTGAGAAATTTACTGTAGAAAAGGCAATCCCTGGGATATTTAAAATTTGCGACAGTAAAAAATTATTTTTTGAATTATTTACTATAGAAAAGGCAATCCCTGGCGCAATTAAAATTTGCGACAGTAAAAAATTATTTTTTGAATAATTTACTGTAGAAAAGGCAATCCCTGGCGCAATTAAAATTTGGGACAGTAAAAAATTATTTTTTGCAAAATTTACTGTAGAAAAGGCAATCCCTGGCGGATTTGAAATTTGCGACAGTAAAAAATTATTTTTTGAATAATTTACTATAGAAAAGGTAATCCCTGGCGTAATTAAAATTTGCGACAGTAGAAAATTATTTTTTGAATAATTTACTATAGAAAAGCAATCCCTGGCGTAATTAAAATTTGAGACAGTATAAAATTATTTTTTGAATAATTTGCTATAGAAAAGGCAATCCCTGGCGTAATTGCGACAGTTGAAAATTATTTTTTGAATAATTTACTATAGAAAAGGCAATCCCTGGCGTAATTAAAATTTGCGACAGTAGAAAATTATTTTTTGAATAATTTACTATAGAAAAGGCAATCCCTGGCGTAATTAAAATTTGCGACAGTTGAAAATTATTTTTTGAATAATTTACTATAGAAAAGGCAATCCCTGGCGTAATTAAAATTTGCGACAGTTGAAAATTATTTTTTGAATAATTTACTATAGAAAAGGCAGTCCCTGGCGTAATTAAAATTTGCGACAGTAGAAAATTATTTTTTGAATAATTTACTATAGAAAAGGCAATCCCTGGCGTAATTAAAATTTGCGACAGTAGAAAATTATTTTTTGAATAATTTACTATAGAAAAGGCAATCCCTGGCGTAATTAAAATTTGCGACAGTAGAAAATTAATTTGTGAGAAATTTACAATAGGAAAGGCAATCCCTGGGATATTTAAAATTTGCGAGAGTAAAAAATTATTTTTTTGCAAAATTTACTATAGAAAAGGCAATCCCTGGCGTAATTAAAATTTGCGACAGTAAAAAATTATTTTTTGAATAATTTACTATAGAAAAGGCAATCCCTGGCGTAACTAAAATTTGCGACAATATAAAATTATTTTTTGAATAATTTACTATAGAAAAGGCAATCCCTGGCGTATTTAAAATTTGCGACAGTAAGAAAATATTTTTTGAATAATTTACTATAGAACAGGCAATCCCTGGCGCAATTACAATTTGCGACAGGAAAAAATTATTTTTTGAATAATTTACTATAGAAAAGGCAATCCCTGGCGTAATTAAAATTTGCGACAGTAGAAAATTAATTTGCGAGAAATTTACTATAGAAAAGGCAATCCCTGGGATATTTAAAATTTGCGACAGTAAAAAATTATTTTTTTGCAAAATTTACTATAGAAAAGGCAATCCCTGGCGCAATTAAAATTTGCAACATTAAAAAATTATTTTTTGCAAAACTTACTATAGAAAAGGCAATCCATGGCGTAATTAAAATTTGCGACAGTGGAAAATTATTTTTTGAATAATTTACTATAGAAAAGGCAATTCCTGGCGTAATTAAAATTTGCGACAGTAGAAAATTATTTTTTGAATAATTTACTTTAGAAAAGGCAATCCCTGGCGTAATTAAAATTTGCGACAGTATAAAATTATTTTTTGAATAATTTACTATAGAAAAGGCAATCCCTGGCGCAATTAAAATTTGCGACAGTAAAAAATTATTTTTTCAAAATTTACTATAGAAAAGGCAATCCCTGGCGTAATTAAAATTTGCGACAGTAGAAAATTATTTTTTGAATAATTTACTATAGAAAAGGCAATTCCTGGCGTATTTAAAATTTGCGACAGTAAAAAATTATTTTTTGAATAATTTACTATAGAAAAGGCAATCCATGGCGTAATTAAAATTTGCGACAGTAGAAAATTATTTTTTGAATAATTTACTATAGAAAAAGCAATCCCTGGCGCAATTAAAATTTGCGAGAGTAGAAAATTATTTTTTGAATAATTTACTATAGAAAAGGCAATCCCTGGCGTAATTAAAATTTGCGACAGTAAAAAATTATTTTTTGAATAATTTACTATAGAAAAGGCAATCCCTGGCGCACTTAAAATTTGCGACAGTAAAAAATTATTTTTTGAATAATTTACTATAGAAAAGTCAATCCCCGGCGTAATTAAAATTTGCGACAATAAAAAATTATTTTTTGAATAATTTACTATAGAAAAGGCAATCCCTGGGATATTTAAAATTTGCAACAGTAAAAAATTATTTTTTGAATAATTTACTATAGAAAAGGCAATCCCTGGCGCATTTAAAATTTGCGACAGTAAAAAATTATTTTTTGAATAATTTACTGTAGAAAAGGCAATCCCTTGCGCAGTTAATATTTGCGACAGTAAAAAATTATTTTTTGCAAAATTTACTGTAGAAAAGGCAATCCCTGGCGGATTTGAAATTTGCGACATTAAAAAATTACTTTTTGAATAATTTACTATAGAAAAGGCAATCCCTGGCGTAATTAAAATTTGCGACAGTAAAAAAATTATTTTTTGAATAATTTACTATAGAAAAGGCAATCCCTGGCGTAATTAAAATTTGCGACAGTAAAAAATTATTTTTTGAATTATTTACTATAGAAAAGGCAATCCCTGGCGTAATTAAAATTTGCGACAGTAGAAAATTATTTTTTTGAATAATTTACTATAGAAAAGGCAATCCCTGTCGTATTTAAAATTTGCGACAGTAAGAAATTAATTTGTGAGAAATTTACTATAGAAAAGGCAATCCCTGGGACATTTAAAATTTGCGACAGTAAAAAATTATTTTTTGAATAATTTACTATAGAAAAGGCAATCCCTGGCGCAATTAAAATTTGCGACAGTAAAAAATTATTTTTTGAATAATTTACTGTAGAAAAGGCAATCCCTGGCGCAATTAAAATTTGCAACAGTAAAAAATTATTTTTTGCAAAATTTACTGTAGAAAAGGCAATCCCTGGCGGATTTGAAATTTGCGACAGTAAAAAAACTATTTTTTGAATAATTTACTATAGAAAAGGCAATCCCTGGCGTATTTAAAATTTGCGACAGTAAGAAATTATTTTTTGAATAATTTACTATAGAAAAGGCAATCCCTGGCGTAATTAAAATTTGCGACAGTTGAAAATTATTTTTTGAATAATTTACTATAGAAAAGGCAATCCCTGGCGTAATTAAAATTTGCGACAGTTGAAAATTATTTTTTGAATAATTTACTATAGAAAAGGCAATCCCTGGCGTAATTAAAATTTGCGACAGTAGAAAATTATTTTTTGAATAATTTACTATAGAAAAGGCAATCCCTGGCGTAATTAAAATTTGCGACAGTTGAAAATTATTTTTTGAATAATTTACTATAGAAAAGGCAATCCCTGGCGTAATTAAAATTTGCGACAGTAGAAAATTATTTTTGGAATAATTTACTATAGAAAAGGCAATCCCTGGCGTAATTAAAATTTGCGACAGTAGAAAATTATTTTTTGAATAATTTACTATAAAAAAGGCAATCCCTGGCGTATTTAAAATTTGCGACAGTAAAAAATTAATTTAAGAGAAATTTACTATAGAAAAGGCAATCCCTGGGATATTTAAAATTTGCGACAGCAAAAAATTATTTTTTTGCAAAATTTACTATAGAAAAGGCAATCCCTGGCGTATTTAAAATTTGCGACAGTAAAAAATTATTTTTTGAATAATTTACCATAGAAATGGCAATCCCTGTCGTAATTAAAATTTGCGACAGTTGAAAATTATTTTTTGAATAATTTACTATAGAAAAGGCAATCCCTGGCGTAATTAAAATTAGCGACAGTAGAAAATTATTTTTTGCAAAATTTACTATAGAAAAGGTAATCCCTGGCGCAATTAAAATTTGCGACAGTAGAAAATTATTTTTTGAATAATTTAATATAGAAAAGGCAATCCCTGGCGTAATTAAAATTTGCGACAGTTGAAAATTATTTTTTGAATAATTTACTATAGAAAAGGCAATCCCTGGCGTATTTAAAATTTGCGACAGTAGAAAATTATTTTTTGAATAATTTACTATAGAAAAGGCAATCCCTGGCGTAATTAAAATTTGCGACAGTATAAAATTATTTTTTGAATAATTTACTATAGAAAAGGCAATCCCTGGCGTATTTATAATTTGCGACAGTAAGAAATTATTTTTTGAATAATTTACTATAGAAAAGGCAATCCCTGGCGCAATTACAATTTGCGACAGTAAAAAATTATTTTTTGAATAATTTACTATAGAAAAGGCAATCCCTGGCGTAATTAAAATTTGCGACAGTTGAAAATTCTTTTTGAATAATTTACTATAGAAAAGGCAATCCCTGGCGTAATTAAAATTTGCGACAGTAGAAAATTATTTTTTGAATAATTTAATATAGAAAAGGCAATCCCTGGCGTAATTAAAATTTGCGACAGTAGAAAATTATTTTTTTGAATAATTTACTATAGAAAATGCAATCCCTGGCGTAATTAAAATTTGCGACAGTAGAAAATTATTTTTTGAATAATTTACTATAGAAAAGGCAATTCCTGGCGTAGTTAAAATTTGCGACAGTTGAAAATTATTTTTTGCAAAATTTACTATAGAAAAGGCAATCCCTGGCGTAATTAAAATTTGCGACAGTATAAAATTATTTTTTGAATAATTTACTATAGAAAAGGCAATACCTGGCGCACTTAAAATTTGCGACAGTATAAAATTATTTTTTGAATAATTTACTATAGAAAAGGCAATCCCTGGCGTATTTAAAATTTGTGACAGTAAGAAATTATTTTTTGAATAATTTACTATAGAAAAGGCAATCCCTGGCGCAATTACAATTTGCGACAGTAAAAAATTATTTTTTGAATAATTTACTATAGAAAAGGCAATCCCTGGCGTAATTAAAATTTGCGACAGTTGAAAATTATTTTTTGAATAATTTACTATAGAAAAGGCAATCCCTGGCGTAATTAAAATTTGCGACAGTAAAAAATTATTTTTTGAATAATTTACTATAGAAAAGGCAATCCCTGGCGTAATTAAAATTTGCGACAGTAGAAAATTATTTTTTGAATAATTTACTATAGAAAAGGCAATCCCTGTCGTATTTAAAATTTGCGACAGTAAGAAATTAATTTGTGAGAAATTTACTATAGAAAAGGCAATCCCTGGGACATTTAAAATTTGCGACAGTAAAAAATTATCTTTTGAATAATTTACTATAGAAAAGGCAATCCCTGGCGCAATTAAAATTTGCGACAGTAAAAAATTATTTTTTGAATAATTTACTGTAGAAAAGGCAATCCCTGGCGCAATTAAAATTTGCGACAGTAAAAAATTATTTTTTGCAAAATTTACTGTAGAAAAGGCAATCCCTGGCGGATTTGAAATTTGCGACAGTAAAAAACTATTTTTTGAATAATTTACTATAGAAAAGGCAATCCCTGGCGTATTTAAAATTTGCGACAGTAAGAAATTATTTTTTGAATAATTTACTATAGAAAAGGCAATCCCTGGCGCAATTACAATTTGCGACAGTAAAAAATTATTTTTTGAATAATTTACTATAGAAAAGGCAATCCCTGGCGTAATTAAAATTTGCGACAGTTGAAAATTATTTTTTGAATAATTTACTATAGAAAAGGCAATCCCTGGCGTAATTAAAATTTGCGACAGTAGAAAATTATTTTTTGAATAATTTACTATAGAAAAGGCAATCCCTGGCGTAATTAAAATTTGCGACAGTATAAAATTATTTTTTGAATAATTTACTATAGAAAAGGCAATCCCTGGCGCACTTAAAATTTGCGACAGTATAAAATTATTTTTTGAATAATTTACTATAGAAAAGGCAATCCCTGGCGTATTTAAAATTTGTGACAGTAAGAAATTATTTTTTGAATAATTTACTATAGAAAAGGCAATCCCTGGCGCAATTACAATTTGCGACAGTAAAAAATTATTTTTTGAATAATTTACTATAGAAAAGGCAATACCTGGCGTAATTAAAATTTGCGACAGTTGAAAATTATTTTTTGAATAATTTACTATAGAAAAGGCAATCCCTGGCGTAATTAAAATTTGCGACAGTAGAAAATTATTTTTTGAATAATTTACTATAGAAAAGGCAATCCCTGGCGTAATTAAAATTTGCGACAGTAGAAAATTATTTTTTGAATAATTTACTATAGAATAGGCAATCCCTGGCGTAATTAAAATTTGCGATAGTAGAAAATTATTTTTTGAATAATTTACTATAGAAAAGGCAATTCCTGGCGTAATTAAAATTTGCGACAGTTGAAAATTATTTTTTGCAAAATTTACTATAGAAAAGGCAATCCCTGGCGTAATTAAAATTTGCGACAGTATAAAATTATTTTTTGAATAATTTACTATAGAAAAGGCAATCCCTGGCGCACTTAAAATTTGCGACAGTATAAAATTATTTTTTGAATAATTTACTATAGAAAAGGCAATCCCTGGCGTATTTAAAATTTGTGACAGTAAGAAATTATTTTTTGAATAATTTACTATAGAAAAGGCAATCCCTGGCGCAATTACAATTTGCGACAGTAAAAAATTATTTTTTGAATAATTTACTATAGAAAAGGCAATCCCTGGCGTAATTAAAATTTGCGACAGTTGAAAATTATTTTTTGAATAATTTACTATAGAAAAGGCAATCCCTGGCGTAATTAAAATTTGCGACAGTAGAAAATTATTTTTTGAATAATTTACTATAGAAAAGGCAATCCCTGGCGTAATTAAAATTTGCGACAGTAGAAAATTATTTTTTGAATAATTTACTATAGAAAAGGCAATCCCTGGCGTATTTAAAATTTGCGACAGTAAAAAATTAATTTGTGAGAAATTTACTATAGAAAAGGCAATCCCTGGGATATTTAAAATTTGCGACAGTAAAAAATTATTTTTTTGCAAAATTTACTATAGAAAAGGCAATCCCTGGCGTATTTAAAATTTGCGACAGTAAAAAATTATTTTTTGAATAATTTACTATAGAAATGGCAATCCCTGTCGTAATTAAAATTTGCGACAGTTGAAAATTATTTTTTGAATAATTTACTATAGAAAAGGCAATCCCTGGCGTAATTAAAATTAGCGACAGTAGAAAATTATTTTTTGCAAAATTTACTATAGAAAAGGCAATCCCTGGCGTAATTAAAATTTTCGACAGTAAAAAATTAATATTTTGAAAAATTTACTGTATAAAAGGCAATCCCTGGCGCAATTAAAATTTGCGATAGTAAAAAATTATTTTTTGAATAATTTACTATAGAAAAGGCAATCCCTGGCGCAATTAAAATTTGCGACAGTAGAAAATTATTTTTTGAATAATTTACTATAGAAAAGGCAATCCCTTGCGTAATTAAAATTTGCGACAGTTGAAAATTATTTTTTGAATAATTTAGTATAGAAAAGGCAATCCCTGTCGTATTTAAAATTTGCGACAGTAGAAAATTATTTTTTGAATAATTTACTATAGAAAAGCAATCCCTGGCGTAATTAAAATTTGCGACAGTATAAAATTATTTTTTGAATAATTTACTATAGAAAAGGCAATCCCTGGCGTAATTAAAATTTGCGACAGTTAAGAAATTATTTTTTGAATAATTTACTATAGAAAAGGCAATCCCTGGCGCAATTACAATTTGCGACAGTAAAAAATTATTTTTTCAATAATTTACTATAGAAAAGGCAATCCCTGGCGTAATTAAAATTTGCGACAGTTGAAAATTATTTTTTGAATAATTTACTATAGAAAAGGCAATCCCTGGCGCAATTAAAATTTGCGATAGTAAAAAATTATTTTTTGAATAATTTACTATAGAAAAGGCAATCCCTGGCGCAATTAAAATTTGCGACAGTAGAAAATTATTTTTTGAATAATTTACTATAGAAAAGGCAATCCCTTGCGTAATTAAAATTTGCGACAGTTGAAAATTATTTTTTGAATAATTTAGTATAGAAAAGGCAATCCCTGGCGTATTTAAAATTTGCGACAGTAGAAAATTATTTTTTGAATAATTTACTATAGAAAAGGCAATCCCTGGCGTAATTAAAATTTGCGACAGTATAAAATTATTTTTTGAATAATTTACTATATAAAAGGCAATCCCTGGCGTATTTAAAATTTGCGACAGTAAGAAATTATTTTTTGAATAATTTACTATAGAAAAGGCAATCCCTGGCGCAATTACAATTTGCGACAGTAAAAAATTATTTTTTGAATAATTTACTATAGAAAAGGCAATCCCTGGCGTAATTAAAATTTGCGACAGTTGAAAATTATTTTTTGAATAATTTACTATAGAAAAGGCAATCCCTGGCGTAATTAAAATTTGCGACAGTAGAAAATTATTTTTTGAATAATTTACTATAGAAAAGGCAATCCCTGGCATAATTAAAATTTGCGACAGTAGAAAAGTATTTTTTGAATAATTTACTATAGAAAAGGCAATCCCTGGCGTAATTATAATTTGTGACAGTAGAAAATTATTTTTTGAATAATTTACTATAGAAAAGGCAATTCCTGGCGTAATTAAAATTTCCGACAGTTGAAAATTATTTTTTGCAAAATTTACTATAGAAAAGGCAATCCCTGGCGTAATTAAAATTTGCGACAGTATAAAATTATTTTTTGAATAATTTACTATAGAAAAGGCAATCCCTGGCGCACTTAAAATTTGCGACAGTATAAAATTATTTTTTGAATAATTTACTATAGAAAAGGCAATCCCTGGCGTATTTAAAATTTGTGACAGTAAGAAATTATTTTTTGAATAATTTACTATAGAAAAGGCAATCTCTGGCGTAATTAAAATTTGCGACAGTAGAAAATTATTTTTTGAATAATTTACTATAGAAAAGGCAATCCCTGTCGTATTTAAAATTTGCGACAGTAAGAAATTAATTTGTGAGAAATTTACTATAGAAAACGCAATCCCTGGGATATTTAAAATTTGCGACAGTAAAAAATTATTTTTTGAATAATTTACTATAGAAAAGGCAATCCCTGGCGCAATTAAAATTTGCGACAGTAAAAAATTATTTTTTGAATAATTTACTGTAGAAAAGGCAATCCCTGGCGCAATTAAAATTTGCGACAGTAAAAAATTATTTTTTGCAAAATTTACTGTAGAAAAGGCAATCCCGGGCGGATTTGAAATTTGCGACAGTAAAAAACTATTTTTTGAATAATTTACTATAGAAAAGGCAATCCCTGGCGTAATTAAAATTTGCGACAGTAAAAAATTATTTTTTGAATAATTTACTATAGAAAAAGGAAATCCCTGGCGTAATTAAAATTTGCGACAGTTGAAAATTATTTTTTTGAATAATTTACTATAGAAAAGGTAATCCCTGGCGTAATTAAAATTTGCGACAGTAGAAAATTATTTTTTGAACAATTTACTATAGACAAGGCAATCCCTGGCGTAATTAAAATTTGCGACAGTATAAAATTATTTTTTGAATAATTTACTATAGAAAAGGCAATCCCTGGCGTAATTAAAATTTGCGACAGTTGAAAATTATTTTTTGAATAGTTTACTATAGAAAAGGCAATCCCTGGCGTAATTAAAATTTGCGACAGTAGAAAATTATTTTTTGAATAATTTACTATAGAAAAGGCAATCCCTGGCGTATTTAAAATTTGCGACAGTAAAAAATTAATTTGTGAGAAATTTACTATAGAAAAGGCAATCCCTGGGATATTTAAAATTTGCGACAGTAAAAAATTATTTTTTTTGCAAAATTTACTATAGAAAAGGCAATCCCTGGCGTATTTAAAATTTGCGACAGTAAAAAATTATTTTTTGAATAATTTACTATAGAAATGGCAATCCCTGTCGTAATTAAAATTTGCGACAGTTGAAAATTATTTTTTGAATAATTTACTATAGAAAAGGCAATCCCTGGCGTAATTAAAATTAGCGACAGTAGAAAATTATTTTTTGCAAAATTTACTATAGAAAAGGCAATCCCTGGCGTAATAAAAATTTTCGACAGTAAAAAATTAATATTTTGAAAAATTTACTGTAGAAAAGGCAATCCCTGGCGCAATTAAAATTTGCGATAGTAAAAAATTATTTTTTGAATAATTTACTATAGAAAAGGCAATCCCTGGCGCAATTAAAATTTGCGACAGTAGAAAATTATTTTTTGAATAATTTACTATAGAAAAGGCAATCCCTGGCGTAATTAAAATTTGCGACAGTTGAAAATTATTTTTTGAATAATTTACTATAGAAAAGGCAATCCCTGGCGTATTTAAAAATTTGTGACAGTAGAAAATTATTTTTTGAATAATTTACTATAGAAAAGGCAATCCCTGGCGTAATTAAAATTTGCGACAGTATAAAATTATTTTTTGAATAATTTACTATAGAAAAGGCAATTCCTGGCGTAATTAAAATTTCCGACAGTTGAAAATTATTTTTGAATAATTTACTATAGAAAAGGCAATCCCTGGCGTAATTAAAATTTGCGACAGTAGAAAATTATTTTTTGAATAATTTACTATAGAAAAGGCAATCCTGGCGTAATTAAAATTTGCGACAGTAGAAAATTATTTTTTGAATAATTTACTATAGAAAAGGCAATTCCTGGCGTAATTAAAATTTCCGACAGTTGAAAATTATTTTTTGCAAAATTTACTATAGAAAAGGCAATCCCTGGCGTAATTAAAATTTGCGACAGTATAAAATTATTTTTTGAATAATTTACTATAGAAAAGGCAATCCCTGGCGCACTTAAAATTTGCGACAGTATAAAATTATTTTTTGAATAATTTACTATAGAAAAGGCAATCCCTGGCGTATTTAAAATTGTGACAGTAAGAAATTATTTTTTGAATAATTTACTATAGAAAAGGCAATCTCTGGCGTAATTAAAATTTGCGACAGTAGAAAATTATTTTTTTGAATAATTTACTATAGAAAAGGCAATCCCTGTCGTATTTAAAATTTGCGACAGTAAGAAATTAATTTGTGAGAAATTTACTATAGAAAACGCAATCCCTGGATATTTAAAATTTGCGACAGTAAAAAATTATTTTTTGAATAATTTACTATAGAAAAGGCAATCCCTGGCGTAATTAAAATTTGCGACAGTATAAAATTATTTTTTGAATAATTTACTATATAAAAGGCAATCCCTGGCGTATTTAAAATTTGCGACAGTAAGAAATTATTTTTTGAATAATTTACTATAGAAAAGGCAATCCCTGGCGCAATTACAATTTGCGACAGTAAAAAATTATTTTTTGAATAATTTACTATAGAAAAGGCAATCCCTGGCGTAATTAAAATTTGCGACAGTTGAAAATTATTTTTTGAATAATTTACTATAGAAAAGGCAATCCCTGGCGTAATTAAAATTTGCGACAGTAGAAAATTATTTTTTGAATAATTTACTATAGAAAAGGCAATCCCTGGCATAATTAAAATTTGCGACAGTAGAAAAGTATTTTTTGAATAATTTACTATAGAAAAGGCAATCCCTGGCGTAATTATAATTTGCGACAGTAGAAAATTATTTTTTGAATAATTTACTATAGAAAAGGCAATTCCTGGCGTAATTAAAATTTCCGACAGTTGAAAATTATTTTTTGCAAAATTTACTATAGAAAAGGCAATCCCTGGCGTAATTAAAATTTGCGACAGTATAAAATTATTTTTTGAATAATTTACTATAGAAAAGGCAATCCCTGGCGCACTTAAAATTTGCGACAGTATAAAATTATTTTTTGAATAATTTACTATAGAAAAGGCAATCCCTGGCGTATTTAAAATTTGCGACAGTAAGAAATTATTTTTTGAATAATTTACTATAGAAAAGGCAATCCCTGGCGTAATTAAAATTTGCGACAGTTGAAAATTATTTTTTGAATAATTTAGTATAGAAAAGGCAATCCCTGGCGTATTTAAAATTTGCGACAGTAGAAAATTATTTTTTGAATAATTTACTATAGAAAAGGCAATCCCTGGCGTAATTAAATTTGCGACAGTATAAAATTATTTTTTGAATAATTTACTATATAAAAGGCAATCCCTGGCGTATTTAAAATTTGCGACAGTAAGAAATTATTTTTTGAATAATTTACTATAGAAAAGGCAATCCCTGGCGCAATTACAATTTGCGACAGTAAAAAATTATTTTTTGAATAATTTACTATAGAAAAGGCAATCCCTGGCGTAATTAAAATTTGCGACAGTTGAAAATTATTTTTTGAATAATTTACTATAGAAAAGGCAATCCCTGGCGTAATTAAAATTTGCGACAGTAAAAAATTATTTTTTGAATAATTTACTATAGAAAAGGCAATCCTGGCGTAATTAAAATTTGCGACAGTATAAAATTATTTTTTGAATAATTTACTATATAAAAGGCAATCCCTGGCGTATTTAAAATTTGCGACAGTAAGAAATTATTTTTTGAATAATTTACTATAGAAAAGGCAATCCCTGGCGTAATTAAAATTTGCGACAGTTGAAAATTATTTTTTGAATAATTTAGTATAGAAAAGGCAATCCCTGGCGTATTTAAAATTTGCGACAGTAGAAAATTATTTTTTGAATAATTTACTATAGAAAAGGCAATCCCTGGCGTAATTAAAATTTGCGACAGTATAAAATTATTTTTTGAATAATTTACTATATAAAAGGCAATCCCTGGCGTATTTAAAATTTGCGACAGTAAGAAATTATTTTTTGAATAATTTACTATAGAAAAGGCAATCCCTGGCGCAATTACAATTTGCGACAGTAAAAAATTATTTTTTGAATAATTTACTATAGAAAAGGCAATCCCTGGCGTAATTAAAATTTGCGACAGTTGAAAATTATTTTTTGAATAATTTACTATAGAAAAGGCAATCCCTGGCGTAATTAAAATTTGCGACAGTAGAAAATTATTTTTTGAATAATTTACTATAGAAAAGGCAATCCCCTGGCATAATTAAAATTTGCGACAGTAGAAAAGTATTTTTGAATAATTTACTATAGAAAAGGCAATCCCTGGCGTAATTATAATTTGCGACAGTAGAAAATTATTTTTTGAATAATTTACTATAGAAAAGGCAATTCTGGCGTAATTAAAATTTCCGACAGTTGAAAATTATTTTTTGCAAAATTTACTATAGAAAAGGCAATCCCTGGCGTAATTAAAATTTGCGACAGTATAAAATTATTTTTTGAATAATTTACTATAGAAAAGGCAATCCCTGGCGCACTTAAAATTTGCGACAGTATAAAATTATTTTTTGAATAATTTACTATAGAAAAGGCAATCCTGGCGTATTTAAAATTTGTGACAGTAAGAAATTATTTTCTTGAATATTTACTATAGAAAAGGCAATCTCTGGCGTAATTAAAATTTGCGACAGTAGAAAATATTTTTTGAATAATTTACTATAGAAAAGGCAATCCCTGTCGTATTTAAAATTTGCGACAGTAAGAAATTAATTTGTGAGAAATTTACTATAGAAAACGCAATCCCTGGGATATTTAAAATTTGCGACAGTAAAAAATTATTTTTTGAATAATTTACTATAGAAAAGGCAATCCCTGGCGCAATTAAAATTTGCGACAGTAAAAATTATTTTTTGAATAATTTACTGTAGAAAAGGCAATCCCTGGCGCAATTAAAATTTGCGACAGTAAAAAATTATTTTTTGCAAAATTTACTGTAGAAAAGGCAATCCCGGGCGGATTTGAAATTTGCGACAGTAAAAAACTATTTTTTGAATAATTTACTATAGAAAAGGCAATCCCTGGCGTAATTAAAATTTGCGACAGTAAAAAAATTATTTTTTGAATAATTTACTATAGAAAAGGAAATCCCTGGCGTAATTAAAATTTGCGACAGTTGAAAATTATTTTTTGAATAATTTACTATAGAAAAGGTAATCCCTGGCGTAATTAAAATTTGCGACAGTAGAAAATTATTTTTTGAACAATTTACTATAGACAAGGCAATCCCTGGCGTAATTAAAATTTGCGACAGTATAAAATTATTTTTTGAATAATTTACTATAGAAAAGGCAATCCCTGGCGTAATTAAAATTTGCGACAGTTGAAAATTATTTTTTGAATAGTTTACTATAGAAAAGGCAATCCCTGGCGTAATTAAAATTTGCGACAGTAGAAAATTATTTTTTGAATAATTTACTATAGAAAAGGCAATCCCTGGCGTATTTAAAATTTGCGACAGTAAAAAATTAATTTGTGAGAAATTTACTATAGAAAAGGCAATCCCTGGGATATTTAAAATTTGCGACAGTAAAAAATTATTTTTTTTGCAAAATTTACTATAGAAAAGGCAATCCCTGGCGTATTTAAAATTTGCGACAGTAAAAAATTATTTTTTGAATAATTTACTATAGAAATGGCAATCCCTGTCGTAATTAAAATTTGCGACAGTTGAAAATTATTTTTTGAATAATTTACTATAGAAAAGGCATTCCCTGGCGTAATTAAAATTAGCGACAGTAGAAAATTATTTTTTGCAAAATTTACTATAGAAAAGGCAATCCCTGGCGTAATAAAAATTTTCGACAGTAAAAAATTAATATTTTGAAAAATTTACTGTAGAAAAGGCAATCCCTGGCGCAATTAAAATTTGCGATAGTAAAAAATTATTTTTTGAATAATTTACTATAGAAAAGGCAATCCCTGGCGCAATTAAAATTTGCGACAGTAGAAATTATTTTTTGAATAATTTACTATAGAAAAGGCAATCCCTGGCGTAATTAAAATTTGCGACAGTTGAAAATTATTTTTTGAATAATTTACTATAGAAAAGGCAATCCCTGGCGTATTTAAAATTTGTGACAGTAGAAAATTATTTTTTGAATAATTTACTATAGAAAAGGCAATCCCTGGCGTAATTAAAATTTGCGACAGTATAAAATTATTTTTTGAATAATTTACTATAGAAAAGGCAATTCCTGGCGTAATTAAAATTTCCGACAGTTGAAAATTATTTTTTGAATAATTTACTATAGAAAAGGCAATCCCTGGCGTAATTAAAATTTGCGACAGTAGAAAACTATTTTTTGAATAATTTACTATAGAAAAGGCAATCCCTGGCGTAATTAAAATTTGCGACAGTAGAAAATTATTTTTTGAATAATTTACTATAGAAAAGGCAATTCCTGGCGTAATTAAAATTTCCGACAGTTGAAAATTATTTTTTGCAAAATTTACTATAGAAAAGGCAATCCCTGGCGTAATTAAAATTGCGACAGTATAAAATTATTTTTTGAATAATTTACTATAGAAAAGGCAATCCCTGGCGCACTTAAATTTGCGACAGTATAAAATTATTTTTTGAATAATTTACTATAGAAAAGGCAATCCCTGGCGTATTAAAATTTGTGACAGTAAGAAATTATTTTTTGAATAATTTACTATAGAAAAGGAATCTCTGGCGTAATTAAAATTTGCGACAGTAGAAAATTATTTTTTGAATAATTTACTATAGAAAAGGCAATCCCTGTCGTATTTAAAATTTGCGACAGTAAGAAATTAATTTGTGAGAAATTTACTATAGAAAACGCAATCCCTGGGATATTTAAAATTTGCGACAGTAAAAAATTATTTTTTTGAATAATTTACTATAGAAAAGGCAATCCCTGGCGCAATTAAAATTTGCGACAGTAAAAAATTATTTTTTGAATAATTTACTGTAGAAAAGGCAATCCCTGGCGCAATTAAAATTCCGACAGTAAAAAAATTATTTTTTGCAAAATTTACTGTAGAAAAGGCAATCCCGGGCGGATTTGAAATTTGCGACAGTAAAAAACTATTTTTTGAATAATTTACTATAGAAAAGGCAATCCCTGGCGTAATTAAAATTTGCGACAGTAAAAAATTATTTTTGAATAATTTACTATAGAAAAGGAAATCCCTGGCGTAATTAAAATTTGCGACAGTTGAAAATTATTTTTTGAATAATTTACTATAGAAAAGGTAATCCCTGGCGTAATTAAAATTTGCGACAGTAGAAAATTATTTTTTGAACAATTTACTATAGACAAGGCAATCCCTGGCGTAATTAAAATTTGCGACAGTATAAAATTATTTTTTGAATAATTTACTATAGAAAAGGCAATCCCTGGCGTAATTAAAATTTGCGACAGTTGAAAATTATTTTTTGAATAGTTTACTATAGAAAAGGCAATCCCTGGCGTAATTAAAATTTGCGACAGTAGAAAATTATTTTTTGAATAATTTACTATAGAAAAGGCAATCCCTGGCGTATTTAAAACTTGCGACAGTAAAAAATTAATTTGTGAGAAATTTACTATAGAAAAGGCAATCCCTGGGATATTTAAAATTTGCGACAGTAAAAAATTATTTTTTTTGCAAAATTTACTATAGAAAAGGCAATCCCTGGCGTATTTAAAATTGCGACAGTAAAAAATTATTTTTTGAATAATTTACTATAGAAATGGCAATCCCTGTCGTAATTAAAATTTGCGACAGTTGAAAATTATTTTTTGAATAATTTACTATAGAAAAGGCAATCCCTGGCGTAATTAAAATTAGCGACAGTAGAAAATTATTTTTGCAAAATTTACTATAGAAAAGGCAATCCCTGGCGTAATTAAAATTTTCGACAGTAAAAAAATTAATATTTTGAAAAATTTACTGTAGAAAAGGCAATCCCTGGCGCAATTAAAATTTGCGATAGTAAAAAATTATTTTTTGAATAATTTACTATAGAAAAGGCAATCCCTGGCGCAATTAAAATTTGCGACAGTAGAAAATTATTTTTTGAATAATTTACTATAGAAAAGGCAATCCCTGGCGTAATTAAAATTTGCGACAGTTGAAAATTATTTTTTGAATAATTTACTATAGAAAAGGCAATCCCTGGCGTATTTAAAATTTGTGACAGTAGAAAATTATTTTTTGAATAATTTACTATAGAAAAGGCAATCCCTGGCGTAATTAAAAATTTGCGACAGTATAAAATTATTTTTTGAATAATTTACTATAGAAAAGGCAATCCCTGGCGTATTTAAAATTTGCGACAGTAAGAAATAATTTTTTGAATAATTTACTATAGAAAAGGCAATCCCTGGCGCAATTACAATTTGCGACAGTAAAAAATTATTTTTTGAATAATTTACTATAGAAAAGGCAATCCCTGGCGTAATTAAAATTTGCGACAGTTGAAAATTATTTTTTGAATAATTTACTATAGAAAAGGCAATCCCTGGCGTAATTAAAATTTGCGACAGTAGAAAATTATTTTTTGAATAATATACTATAGAAAAGGCAATCCCTGGCGTAATTAAAATTTGCGACAGTAGAAAATTATTTTTTGAATAATTTACTATAGAAAAGGCAATCCCTGGCGTAATTAAAATTTGCGACAGTAGAAAATTATTTTTTGAATAATTTACTATAGAAAAGGCAATTCCTGGCGTAATTAAAATTTGCGACAGTTGAAAATTATTTTTTGCAAAATTTACTATAGAAAAGGCAATCCCTGGCGTAATTAAAATTTGCGACAGTAGAAAATTATTTTTTGAATAATTTACTATAGAAAAGGCAATTCCTGGCGTAATTAAAATTTGCGACAGTAGAAAATTATTTTTGAATAATTTACTATAGAAAAGGCAATCCCTGTCGTAATTAAAATTTGCGACAGTTGAAAATTATTTTTTGAATAATATTACTATAGAAAAGGCAATCCTGGCGTAATTAAAATTTGCGACAGTTGAAAATTATTTTTTGAATAATTTACTATAGAAAAGGCAATCCCTGGCGTAATTAAAATTTGCGACAGTAGAAAATTATTTTTTGAATAATTTACTATAGAAAAGGCAATCCCTGGCGTAATTAAAATTTGCGACAGTAGAAAATTATTTTTTGAATAATTTACTATAGAAAAGGCAATTCCTGCGTAATTAAAATTTGCGACAGTTGAAAATTATTTTTTGCAAAATTTACTATAGAAAAGGCAATCCCTGGCGTAATTAAAATTTGCGACAGTATAAAATTATTTTTTCAATAATTTACTATAGAAAAGGCAATCCCTGGCGCACTTAAAATTTGCGACAGTATAAAATTATTTTTTGAATAATTTACTATAGAAAAGGCAATTCCTGGCGTATTTAAAATTTGCGACAATAAGAAATTATTTTTTGAATAATTTACTATAGAAAAGGCAATCCCTGGCGCAATTACAATTTGCGACAGTAAAAAATTATTTTTTGAATAATTTACTATAGAAAACACAATCCCTGGCGTAATTAAAATTTGCGACAGTTGAAAATTATTTTTTGAATAATTTACTATAGAAAAGGCAATCCCTGGCGTAATTAAAATTTGCGACAGTATAAAATTATTTTTTGAATAATTTACTATAGAAAAGGCAATCCCTGGCGCAATTAAAATTTGCGACAGTAAAAAATTATTTTTTGAATAATATACTATAGAAAAGGCAATCCCTGGCGTAATTAAAATTTGCGACAGTTGAAAATTATTTTTTGAATAATTTACTATAGAAAAGGCAATCCCTGGCGTAATTAAAATTTGCGACAGTTGAAAATTATTTTTTTGAATAATTTACTATAGAAAAGGCAATCCGTGGCGTAATTAAAATTTGCGACAGTTGAAAATTATTTTTTGAATAATTTACTATAGAAAAGGCAATCCCTGGCGTATTTAAAATTTGCGACAGTATAAAATTATTTTTTGAATAATTTACTATAGAAAAGGCAATCCCTGGCGTAATTAAAATTTGCGACAGTAGAAAATTATTTTTTGAAAAGTTTACTATAGAAAAGGCAATCCCTGGCGCAATTAAAATTTGCGACAGTAAAAAATTATTTTTTGCAAAATTTACTGTAGAAAAGGCAATCCCTGGCGCAATAAAACTTGCGATAGTAAAAAATTATTTTTTGAATAATTTACTATAGAAAAGGCAATCCCTGGCGGATTTGAAATTTGCGACAGTAAAAAATTATTTTTTGAATAATTTACTATAGAAAAGGCAATCCCTGGCGTAATTAAAATTTGCGACAATAGAAAATTATTTTTTGAAAAGTTTACTATAGAAAAGGCAATCCCTGGCGTAATTAAATATTTGCGACAGTAAAAAATTATTTTTTGAATAATTTACTATAGAAAAGGCAATCCCTGGCGCAGTTAAAATGTGCGACAGTAAAAAATTAATTTGTGAGAAATTTACTATAGAAAAGGCAATCCTGGCGTAATTAAAACTTGCGATAGTAAAAAATTATTTTTGAATAATTTACTATAGAAAAGGCAATCCCTGGCGGATTTGAAATTTGCGACAGTAAAAAATTATTTTTTGAATAATTTACTATAGAAAAAGCAATTCCTGGCGTAATTAAAATTTGCGACAGTAGAAAACTATTTTTTGAATAATTTACTATAGGAAAGGCAATCCCTGGCGTAATTAAAATTTTCGACAGTAGAAAATTATTTTTTGAATAATTTACTATAGAAAAGGCAATCCCTGGCGTAATTAAAATTTGCGACAGTTGAAAATTATTTTTTGAATAATTTACTATAGAAAAGGCAATCCGTGGCGTAATTAAAATTTGCGACAGTTTGAAAAATTATTTTTTGAATTATTTACTATAGAAAAGGCAATCCCTGGCGTATTTAAAATTTGCGACAGTATAAAATTATTTTTTGAATAATTTACTATAGAAAAGGCAATCCCTGGCGTAATTAAAATTTGCGACAGTAGAAAATTATTTTTGAAAAGTTTACTATAGAAAAGGCAATCCCTGGCGCAATTAAAATTTGCGACAGTAAAAAATTATTTTTTGCAAAATTTACTGTAGAAAAGGCAATCCCTGGCGCAATTAAAACTTGCGATAGTAAAAAATTATTTTTTGAATAATTTACTATAGAAAAGGCAATCCCTGGCGGATTTGAAATTTGCGACAGTAAAAAATTATTTTTTGAATAATTTACTATAGAAAAGGCAATCCCTGGCGTAATTAAAATTTGCGACAATAGAAAATTATTTTTTGAAAAGTTTACTATAGAAAAGGCAATCCCTGGCGTAATTAAAATTTGCGATAGTAAAAAATTATTTTTTGAATAATTTACTATAGAAAAGGCAATCCCTGGCGCACTTAAAATGTGCGACAGTAAAAAATTAATTTGTGAGAAATTTACTATAGAAAAGGCAATCCTGGCGTAATTAAAACTTGCGATAGTAAAAAATTATTTTTTGAATAATTTACTATAGAAAAGGCAATCCCTGGCGGATTTGAAATTTGCGACAGTAAAAAAATTATTTTTTGAATAATTTACTATAGAAAAGGCAATCCCTGGCGTAATTAAAATTTGCGACAGTAGAAAACTATTTTTTGAATAATTTACTATAGGAAAAGGCAATCCCTGGCGTAATTAAAATTTTCGACAGTAGAAAATTATTTTTTGAATAATTTACTATAGAAAAGGCAATCCCTGGCGTAATTAAAAACTTGCGATAGTAAAAAATTATTTTTTGAATAATTTACTATAGAAAAGGCAATCCCTGGCGTAATTAAAATTTGCGACAGTAGAAAATTATTTTTTAATAATTTACTATAGGAAAGGCAAGCCCTGGCGTAATTAAAATTTGCGACAGTAAAAAAATTATTTTTTGAATAATTTACTATAGAAAAGGCAATCCCTGGCGTAATTAAAATTTGCGACAGTAAAAAAATTATTTTTTTGCAAAATTTACTATAGAAAAGGCAATCCCTGGCGTATTTAAAATTTGCGACAATAAAAAATTATTTTTTGAATAATTTACTATAGAAAAGGCAATCCCTGGCGCAATTAAAATTTGCGACAGTAGAAATTATTTTTTGAATAATTTACTATAGAAAAGGCAATCCCTGGCGCAATTACAATTTGCGACAGTTGAAAATTATTTTTTGAATAATTTACTATAGAAAAGGCAATCCCTGGCGCAATTAAAATTTGCGACAGTAAAACATTATTTTTGCAAAATTTACTATAGAAAAGGCAATCCCTGGTGCACTTAAAATTTGCGACAGTAAAAAATTATTTTTTGAATAATTTACTATAGAAAAGGCAATCCCTGGCGTAATTAAAATCTGCGACAGTTGAAAATTATTTTTTGAATAATTTACTATAGAAAAGGCAATCCCTGGCGTAATTAAAATTTGCGACAGTAAAAAATTATTTTTTGAATAATTTACTATAGAAAAGGCAATCCCTGGCGTAATTAAAATTTGCGACAGTAGAAAATTATTTTTTGCATGGTTTACTATAGAAAAGGCAATCCCTGGCGTAATTAAAATTTGCGACAGTATAAAATTATTTTTTGAATAAGTTACTATAGAAAAGGCAATCCCTGGCGTAATTAAAATTTGCGACAGTAGAAAATTATTTTTTGAATAATTTACTATAGAAAAGGCAATCCCTGGCGTAATTAAAATTTGCGACAGTAGAAAATTATTTTTTGAATAATTTACTATAGAAAAGGCAATCCCTGGCGTATTTAAAATTTGCGACAGTAAAAAATTAATTTGTGAGAAATTTACTATAGAAAAGGCAATCCCTGGGATATTTAAAATTTGCGACAGTAAAAAATTATTTTTTTGCAAAATTTACTATAGAAAAGGCAATCCCTGGCGTATTTAAAATTTGCGACAGTAAAAAATTATTTTTTGAATAATTTACTATAGAAAAGACAATCCCTGGCGTAATTAAAATTTGCGACAGTATAAAATTATTTTTTGAATAATTTACTATAGAAAAGGCAATCCCTGGCGCAATTAAAATTTGCGACAGTAAAAAATTATTTTTTTGCAAAACTTACTATAGAAAAGGCAATCCCTGGCGTAATCAAAATTTGCGACAGTATAAAATTATTTTTTGAATAATTTACTATAGAAAAGGCAATCCCTGGCGCAATTAAAATTTGCGACAGTAAAAAATTATTTTTTGCAAAATTTACTATAGAAAAGGCAATCCCTGGCGTAATTAAAATTTGCGAGAGTAGAAAATTATTTTTTGAATAATTTACTATAGAAAAGGCAATCCCCTGGCGTAATTAAAATTTGCGACAGTATAAAATTAATTTTTGAATAATTTACTATAGAAAAGGCAATCCCTGGCGCAATTAAAATTTGCGACAGTAAAAAATTATTTTTTGAATAATTTACTATAGAAAAGGCAATCCCTGGCGCACTTAAAATGTGCGACAGTAAAAAATTAATTTGTGAGAAATTTACTATAGAAAAGGCAATCCCTGGCGTAATTAAAACTTGCGACAGTAGAAAATTATTTTTTGAATAATTTACTATAGAAAAGGCAATCCCTGGCGGATTTGAAATTTGCGACAGTAAAAAATTATTTTTTGAATAATTTACTATAGAAAAGGCAATCCCTGGCGTAATTAAAATTTGCCACAGTAGAAAATTATTTTGTGAAAAGTTTACTATAGAAAAGGCAATCCCTGGCGTAATTAAAATTTGCGACAGTAAAAAATTATTTTTTGAATAATTTTACTATAGAAAAGGCAATCCCTGGCGCACTTAAAATGTGCGACAGTAAAAAATTAATTTGTGAGAAATTTACTATAGAAAAGGCAATCCCTGGCGTAATTAAAACTTGCGATAGTAAAAAATTATTTTTGAATAATTTACTATAGAAAAGGCAATCCCTGGCGGATTTGAAATTTGCGACAGTAAAAAATTATTTTTTGAATAATTTACTATAGAAAAGGCAATCCCTGGCGTAATTAAAATTTGCGACAGTAGAAAAATTATTTTTTGCGTAGTTTACTGTAGAAAAGGCAATCCCTGGCGTAATCAAAATTTGCGACAGTATAAAATTATTTTTTGAATAATTTACTATAGAAAAGGCAATCCCTGGCGTAATTAAAATTTGCGACAGTAGAAAATTATTTTTTGAATAATTTACTATAGAAAAGGCAATCCCTGTCGTAATTAAAATTTGCGACAGTAGAAAATTATTTTTGAATAATTTACTATAGAAAAGGCAATCCCTGACGTATTTAAAATTTGCGACAGTAAAAAATTAATTTGTGAGAAATTTACTATAGAAAAGGCAATCCCTGGGATATTTAAAATTTGCGACAGTAAAAAATTAATTTTTTGCAAAATTTACTATAGAAAAGGCAATCCCTGGCGTATTTAAAATTTGCGACAGTAAAAAATTATTTTTTGAATAATTTACTATAGAAAAGACAATCCCTGGCGTAATTAAAATTTGCGACAGTATAAAATTATTTTTTGAATAATTTACTATAGAAAAGGCAATCCCTGGCGCAATTAAAATTTGCGACAGTAAAAATTATTTTTTGCAAAATTTACTATAGAAAAGGCAATCCCTGGCGTAATTAAAATTTGCGACAGTATAAAATTATTTTTTGAATAATTTACTATAGAAAAGGCAATCCTGGCGCAATTAAAATTTGCGACAGTAAAAAATTATTTTTTTGAATAATTTACTATAGAAAAGGCAATCCCTGGCGCACTTAAATTTGCGGCAGTAAGTAATTATTTTTTGAATAGTTTTACTATAGAAAAAGGCAATCCCTGGCGTATGTAAAATTTGCGACAGTAAAAAATTTATTTTGTGAGAAATTTACTATAGAAAGGCAATCCCTGGGATATTTAAAATTTGCGACAGTAAAAAATTATTTTTTTGCAAACTTTACTATAGAAAAGGCAATCCCTGGCGGATTTGAAATTTGCGACTGTAAAAAATTATTTTTTGCATAATTTTACTATAGAAAAGGCAATCCCAGGCGTAATTAAAATTTGCGACAGTATAAAATTATTTTTTGAATAATTTACTATAGAAAAGGCAGTCCCTGGCGCAATTAAAATTTGCGACAGTAAAAAATTATTTTTTGCAAAATTTACTATAGAAAAGGCAATCCCTGGCGTAATTAAAATTTGCGAGAGTAGAAAATTATTTTTTGAATAATTTACTATAGAAAAGGCAATCCCTGGCGTAATTAAAATTTGCGACAGTATAAAATTATTTTTTGAATAATTTACTATAGAAAAGCCAATCCCTGGCGCAATTAAATTTGCGACAGTAAAAAAATTATTTTTTGAATAATTTACTATAGAAAAGGCAATCCCTGGCGTAATTAAAATTTACGACAGTTGAAAATTATTTTTTGAATAATTTACTATAGAAAAGGCAATCCCTGGCGTAATTAAAATTTGCGACAGTTGAAAATTATTTTTTGAGTAATTTACTATAGAAAAGGCAATCCCTGGCGTAATTAAAATTTGCGACAGTAGAAAATTATTTTTTGAATAATTTACTGTAGAAAAGGCAATCCCTGGCGCAATTAAAATTTGCGACAGTAAAAAATTATTTTTTGCAAAATTTACTATAGAAAAGGCAATCCCTGGCGCACTTAAAATTTGCGACAGTATAAAATTATTTTTGAATAATTTACTATAGAAAAGGCAATCCCTGGCGTAATTAAAGTTTGCGACAGGATAGAATTATTTTTTGAATAATTTACTATAGAAAAGGCAATCCCTGGCGCACTTAAAATTTGCGGCAGTAAGTAATTATTTTTGAATAGTTTTACTATAGAAAAGGCAATCCCTGGCGTATGTAAAATTTGCGACAGTAAAAAATTTATTTTGTGAGAAATTTACCTATAGAAAAGGCAATCCCTGGGATATTTAAAATTTGCGACAGTAAAAAATTATTTTTTTGCAAACTTTACTATAGAAAAGGCAATCCCTGGCGGATTTGAAATTTGCTACTGTAAAAATTATTTTTTGCATAATTTACTATAGAAAAGGCAATCCCTGGCGTAATTAAAATTTGCGACAGTAGAAAATTATTTTTGAATAATTTACTATAAAAAAGGCAATCCCAGGCGTAATTAAAATTTGCGACAGTAGAAAATTATTTTTTGAATAATTTACTATAGAAAAGGCAATCCCTGGCGTATTTAAAATTTGCGACAGTAAAAAATTATTTTTTGAATAATTTACTATAGAAAAGGGCAATCCCTGGCGTAATTAAAATTTGCGACAGTATAAAATTATTTTTGAATAATTTACTATAGAAAAGGCAATCCCTGGCGCAATTAAAATTTGCGACAGTAAAAAATTATTTTTTGCAAAATTTACTATAGAAAAGGCAATCCTGGCGTAATTAAAATTTGCGAGAGTAGAAAATTATTTTTTGAATAATTTACTATAGAAAAGGCAATCCCTGGCGTAATTAAAATTTGCGACAGTATAAAATTATTTTTTGAATAATTTACTATAGAAAAGGCAATCCCTGGCGCAATTAAAATTTGCGACAGTAAAAAATTATTTTTGAATAATTTACTATAGAAAAAGGCAATCCCTGGCGTAATTAAAATTTGCGACAGTTGAAAATTATTTTTTGAATAATTTACTATAGAAAAGGGCAAACCCTGGCGTAATTAAAATTTGCGACAGTTGAAAATTATTTTTTGAGTAATTTACTATAGAAAAGGCAATCCCTGGCGTAATTAAAATTTGCGACAGTAGAAAATTATTTTTTGAATAATTTACTGTAGAAAAGGCAATCCCTGGCGCAATTAAAATTTGCGACAGTAAAAATTATTTTTTGCAAATTTACTATAGAAAAGGCAATCCCTGGCGCACTTAAAATTTGCGACAGTATAAAATTATTTTTTGAATAATTTACTATAGAAAAGGCAATCCCTGGCGTAATTAAAGTTTGCGACAGGATAGAATTATTTTTTGAATAATTTACTATAGAAAAGGCAATCCCTGGCGCACTTAAAATTTGCGGCAGTAAGTAATTATTTTTTGAATAGTTTACTATAGAAAAGGCAATCCCTGGCGTATGTAAAATTTGCGACAGTAAAAAATTTATTTTGTGAGAAATTTACTATAGAAAAGGCAATCCCTGGGATATTTAAAATTTGCGACAGTAAAAAATTATTTTTTTGCAAACTTTACTATAGAAAAGGCAATCCCTGGCGGATTTGAAATTTGCGACTGTAAAAAATTATTTTTTGCATAATTTACTATAGAAAAGGCAATCCCTGGCGTAATTAAAATTTGCGACAGTAGAAAATTATTTTTTGAATAATTTACTATAAAAAAGGCAATCCCAGGCGTAATTAAAATTTGCGACAGTAGAAAATTATTTTTTGAATAATTTACTATAGAAAAGGCAATCCTGGCGTATTTAAAATTTGCGACAGTAAAAAATTATTTTTTGAATAATTTACTATAGAAAAGGCAATCCCTGGCGTAATTAAAATTTGCGACAGTATAAAATTATTTTTTGAATAATTTACTATAGAAAAGGCAATCCCTGGCGCAATTAAAATTTGCGACAGTAAAAAATTATTTTTTGAATAATTTACTATAGAAAAGGCAATCCCTGGCGTAATTAAAATTTGCGACAGTAAAAAATTATTTTTTGAATAATTTACTATAGAAAAGGCAATCCCTGGCGTAATTAAAATTTGCGACAGTAAAAAATTATTTTTTGAATAATTTACTATAGAAAAGGCAATCCCTGGCGCACTTAAAATTTGCGACAGTAAAAAATTATTTTTTGAATAATTTACTATAGAAAAGGCAATCCCTGGCGTAATTAAAATTTGCGACAGTAGAAAATTATTTTTGAATAATTTACTATAGAAAAGGTAATCCCTGGCGTAATTAAAATTTGCGACAGTATAAAATTATTTTTTGAATAATATACTATAGAAAAGGCAATCCCTGGCGTAATTAAAATTTGCGACAGTAGAAAATTATTTTTTGAATAATTTACTATAGAAAAGGCAATCCCTGGCGTAATTAAAATTTGCGACAGTAGAAAATTATTTTTTGAATAATTTACTATAGAAAAGGCAATCCCTGGCGTATTTAAAATTTGCGACAGTAGAAAATTATTTTTTGAATAATTTACTATAGAAAAGGCAATCCCTGGCGTATTTAAAATTTGCGACAGTAAAAAATTATTTTTTGAATAATTTACTATAGAAAAGGCAATCCCTGGCGTAATTAAAATTTGCGACAGTAAAAAATTATTTTTTGAATAATTTACTATAGAAAAGGCAATCCCTGGCGCACTTAAAATTTGCGACAGTAAAAAATTATTTTTTGAATAATTTACTATAGAAAAGGCAATCCCTGGCGTAATTAAAATTTGCGACAGTAAAAAATTATTTTTTGAATAATTTACTATAGAAAAGGCAATCCTGGCGTATTTAAAATTTGCGACAGTAGAAAATTATTTTTTGAATAATTTACTATAGAAAAGGCAATCCCTGGCGTAATTAAAATTTTCGACAGTAGTAAATTATTTTTTGAATAATTTACTATAGAAAAGGCAAATCCCTGGCGTAATTAAAATTTGCGACAGTATAAAATTATTTTTTGCAAAATTTACTATAGAAAAGGCAATCCCTGGCGTATTTAAAATTTGCGACAGTTGAAAATTATCTTTTGAATAATTTACTATAGAAAAGGCAATCCCTGGCGTAATTAAAATTTGCGACAGTAGAAAATTATTTTTTGAAAAGTTTACTATAGAAAAGGCAATCCCTGGCGCAATTAAAATTTGCGACAGTAAAAAATTATTTTTTGCAAAATTTACTGTAGAAAGGCAATCCCTGGCGCAATTAAAACTTGCGATAGTAAAAAATTATTTTTTGAATAATTTACTATAGAAAAGGCAATCCCTGGCGTATTTAAAATTTGCGACAGTAAAAAATTATTTTTTGAATAATTTACTATAGAAAAGGCAATCCCTGGCGCAATTAAAATTTGCGACAGTAGAAAATTATTTTTTGAATAATTTACTATAGAAAAGGCAATCCCTGGCGCACTTAAAATTTGCACAGTATAAAACTATTTTTTGAATAATTTACTATAGAAAAGGCAATCCCTGGCGCAATTACAATTTGCGACAGTTGAAAATTATTTTTTGAATATTTTACTATAGAAAAGGCAATCCCTGGCGCAATTAAAATTTGCGACAGTAAAAAATTATTTTTTGCAAAATTTACAATAGAACAGGCAATCCCTGGCGCACTTAAAATTTGCGACAGTAAAAAATTATTTTTTGAATAATTTACTATAGAAAAGGCAATCCCTGGCGTAATTAAAATTTGCGACACTTGAAAATTATTTTTTGAATAATTTACTATAGAAAAGGCAATCCCTGGCGTAATTAAATTTTGCGACAGTAAAAAATTATTTTTTGAATAATTTACTATAGAAGAGGCAATCCCTGGCGTAATTAAAATTTGCGACAGTTGAAAATTATTTTTTGAATAATTTACTATAGAAAAGGCAATCCCTGGCGTGATTAAAATTTGCGACAGTAGAAAATTATTTTTTGAATAATTTACTATAGAAAAGGCAATCCCTGGCGTAATTAAAATTTGCGACAGTATAAAATTATTTTTTGAATAATTTACTAGAGATAAGGCAATCCCTGGCGTAATTAAAATTTGCGACAGTATAAAATTATTTGTTGAATAATTTACTATAGAAAAGGCAATCCCTGGCGTAATTAAAATTTGCGACAGTAGAAAATTATTTTTTGAATAATTTACTATAGAAAAGGCAATCCCTGGCGTATTTAAAATTTGCGACAGTAGAAAATTATTTTTTGAATAATTTACTATAGAAAAGGCAATCCCTGGCGTATTTAAAATTTGCGACAGTTGAAAATTATTTTTTGAATAATTTACAATAGAAAAGGCAATCCCTGGCGTAATTAAATTTTGCGACAGTAGAAAATTATTTTTTGAATAATTTACTATAGAAAAGGCAATCCCTGGCGTAATTAAAATTTTCGACAGTAAAAAATTAATATTTTGAATAATTTACTATAGAAAAGGCAATCCCTGGCGTAATTAAAATTTGCGACAGTAGAAAATTATTTTTTGAATAATTTACTATAGAAAAGGCAATCCCTGGCGTATTTAAAATTTGCGACAGTATAAAATTATTTTTTGAATAATTTACTATAGAAAAGGCAATCCCTGGCGTAATTAAAATTTGCGACAGTAGAAAATTATTTTTGAAAAGTTTACTATAGAAAAGGCAATCCTTGGCGCAATTAAAATTTGCGACAGTAAAAAATTATTTTTTGCAAAATTTACTGTAGAAAAGGCAATCCCTGGCGCAATTAAAACTTGCGATAGTAAAAAATTATTTTTTGAATAATTTACTATAGAAAAGGCAATCCCTGGCGTATTTAAAATTTGCGACAGTAAAAAATTATTTTTTGAATAATTTACTATAGAAAAGGCAATCCCTGGCGCAATTAAAATTTGCGACAGTAGAAAATTATTTTTTGAATAATTTACTATAGAAAAGGCAATCCCTGGCGCACTTAAAATTTGCGACAGTATAAAATTATTTTTTGAATAATTTACTATAGAAAAGGCAGTCCCTGGCGCAATTACAATTTGCGACAGTTGAAAATTATTTTTTGAATAATTTACTATAGAAAAGGCAATCCTGGCGCAATTAAAATTTGCGACAGTAAAAAATTATTTTTTGCAAAATTTACAATAGAAAAGGCAATCCCTGGCGCACTTAAAATTTGCGACAGTAAAAAATTATTTTTTGAATAATTTACTATAGAAAAGGCAATCCCTGGCGTAATTAAAATTTGCGACAGTATAAAATTATTTTTTGAATAATTTACTAGAGATAAGGCAATCCCTGGCGTAATTAAAATTTGCGACAGTAGAAAATTATTTTTTGAATAATTTACTATAGAAAAGGCAGTCCTTGGCGTAATTAAAATTTGCGACAGTACAAAATTATTTTTTGAATAATTTAATATAGAAAAGGCAATCCCTGGCGAATTTAAAATTTGCGACAGTGAAAAATTATTTTTTGCAAAATTTACTGTAAAAAAGGCAATCCCTGGCGGATTTGAAATTTGCGACAGTAAAAAATTATTTTTTGAATAATTTACTATAGAAAAGGCAATCCCTGGCGTAATTAAAATTTGCGACAGTAAAAAATTATTTTTTGAATAATTTACTATAGAAAAGGCAATCCCTGGCGCAATTAAAATTTGCGACAGTAAAAAATTATTTTTGAATAATTTACTATAGAAAAGGCAATCCCTGGGGTAATTAAAATTTGCGACAGTAAAAAATTATTTTTTGAATAATATACTATAGAAAAGGCAATCCCTGGCGTAATTAAAATTTGCGACAGTAAAAATTATTTTTTGAATAATTTACTATAGAAAAGGCAATCCCTGGCGTATTTAAAATTTGCGACAGTAAAAAATTAATTTGTGAGAAATTTACTATAGAAAAGGCAATCCCTGGGATATTTAAAATTTGCGACAGTAAAAAATTATTTTTTTCAAAATTTACTATAGAAAAGGCAATCTCCCTGGCGTATTTAAAATTTGCGACAGTAAAAAATTATTTTTTGAATAATTTACTATAGAAAAGGCAATCCCTGGCGTAATTAAAATTTGCGACAGTAGAAAATTATTTTTTGAATAATTTACTATAGAAAAGGCAATCCCTGGCGTATTTAAAATTTGCGACAGTAAGAAATTAATTTGTGAGAAATTTACTATAGAAAAGGCAATCCCTGGGATATTTAAAATTTGCGACAGTAAAAAATTATTTTTTGAATAATTTACTATAGAAAAGGCAATCCCTGGCGCAATTCAAATTTGCGACAGTAAAAAATTATTTTTTGAATAATTGTAGAAAAGGCAACCCTTGCCGCAATTAAAATTTGCGACACTAAAATATTATTTTTTGCAAAATTTACTGTAGAAAAGGCAATCCCTGGCGGATTTGAAATTTGCGACAGTAAAAAATTATTTTTTGAATAATTTACTATAGAAAAGGCAATCCCTGGCGTAATTAAAATTTGCGACAGTAAAAAATTATTTTTTGAATAATTTACTATAGAAAAGGCAAACCCTGGCGCAATTAAAATTTGCGACAGTAAAAATTATTTTTTGAATAATTTACTAGAGAAAAGGCAATCCCTGGCGTAATTAAAATTTGCGACAGTAAAAAATTATTTTTTGAATAATTTACTATAGAAAAGGCAATCCCTGGCGTAATTAAAATTTGCGAGAGTTGAAAATTATTTTTTGTATAATTTACTATAGAAAATGCAATCCCTGGCGCACTTAAAATTTGCGACAGTAAAAAGTTATTTTTTGAATAATTTACTATAGAAAAGGCAATCCCTGGCGTATTTAAAATTTGCGACAGTAAGAAATTAATTTGTGAGAAATTTACTATAGAAAAGGCAATCCCTGGGATATTTAAAATTTGCGACAGTAAAAAATTATTTTTTTGATTTTTTTGCAAAATTTACTATAGAAAAGGCAATCCCTGGCGTATTTAAAATTTGCGACAGTAAAAAAAAATTTTTTTTTAATAATTTACTGTAGAAAAGGCAATCCCTGGCGCAATTAAAATTTGCGACAGTAAAAAATTATTTTTGCATAATTTACTATAGAAAATGCAATCCCTGGCGTAATTAAAATTTGCAACAGTATAAAATTATTTTTTGAATAATTTACTATAGAAAAGGCAATCCCTGGCGTAATTAAAATTTGCGACAGTAGAAAATTATTTTTTGAATAATTTACAATAGAAAAGGCAATCCCTGGCGTAATTAAAATTTGCGACAGTAAAAAATTATTTTTTGAAAAATTTACTATAGAAAAGGTAATCCCTGGCGCAATTACAATTTGCGACAGTAAAAAATTATTTTTTGAAAAATTTACTGTAGAAAGGCAATCCCTGGCGCAATTAAAATTTGCGACAGTAAAAAATTATTTTTTGAATAATTTACTATAGAAAAGGCAATCCCTGGCGCAATTAAAATTTGCGACAGTAAAAAATTATTTTTTGAATAATTTACTATAGAAAAGGCAATCCCTGGCGCAATTAAAATTTGCGACAGTAAAAAATTATTTTTTGAATAATTTACTATAGAAAAGGCAATCCCTGGCGCAATTAAAATTTGCGACAGTAAAAAATTATTTTTTGAATAATTTACAAAAAAAAGCCAATCCCTGGCGTAATTAAAATTTGTGACAGTAGAAAATTATTTTTTGAATAATTTACTATAGAAAAGGCAATCCCTGGCGTTTTTAAAATTTGCGACAGTAAGAAATTAATTTGTGAGAAATTTACTATAGAAAGGGCAATCCTGGGATATTTAAAATTTGCGACAGTAAAAAATTATTTTTTGATAATTTACTATAGAAAAGGCAATCCCTGGCGCACTTAAAATTTGCGACAGTAAAAAGTTATTTTTTGAATAATTTACTATAGAAAAGGCAATCCCTGGCGTATTTAAAATTTGCGACAGTAAGAAATTAATTTGTGAGAAATTTACTATAGAAAAGGCAATCCCTGGGATATTTAAAATTTACGACAGTAAAAAATTATTTTTTTGATTTTTTTGCAAAATTTACTATAGAAAAGGCAATCCCTGGCGTATTTAAAATTTGCGACAGTAAAAAATTATTTTTTGAATAATTTACTATAGAAAAGGCAATCCCTGGCGCACTTAAAATTTGCGACAGTAAAAAATTATTTTTTGCAAAATTTACTGTAGAAAAGGCAATCCCTGGCGCAATTAAAACTTGCGGTAGTGAAAAATTATTTTTTGAATAATTTACTATAGAAAGGCAATCCCTGGCGTAATTAAAATTTGCGACAGTAAAAAATTATTTTTTGCAAAATTTACTGCAGAAAAGGCAATCCCTGGCGCAATTAAAACTTGCGATAGTAAAAAATTATTTTTTGAATAATTTACTACAGAAAAGGCAATCCCTGGCGCAATTAAAATTGCGACAGTAAAAAATTATTTTTTGAATAATTTACTATAGAAAAGGCAATCCCTGGCGTAATTAAAATTTGCGACAGTAGAAAATTATTTTTTGAATAATTTACTATAGAAAAGGCAATCCCTGGCGCAATTAAAATTTGCGACACTAAAAAATTATTTTCTGAAAAATTTACTATAGAAACGGTAATCCGTGGCGCAATTACAATTTGCGACAGTAAAAAATTATTTTTTGAAAAATTTACTGTAGAAAGGCAATCCCTGGCGCAATTAAAATTTGCGACAGTAGAAAATTATTTTTTGCAAAATTTACTGTAGAAAAGGCAATCCCTGGCGCAATTAAAACTTGCGATAGTAAAAAATTATTTTTTGAATAATTTACTATAGAAAAGGTAATCCCTGGCGTAATTAAAATTTGCGACAGTAAAAAATTATTTTTTGAATAATTTACTATAGAAAAGGCAATCCCTGGCGTAATTAAAATTTGCGACAGTAAAAAATTATTTTTTGAATAATTTACTATAGAAAAGGCAATCCCTGGCGCACTTAAAATTTGCGACAGTAAAAAATTATTTTTTGCAAAATTTACTGTAGAAAAGGCAATCCCTGGCGCAATTAAAACTTGCGGTAGTGAAAAATTATTTTTTGAATAATTTACTATAGAAAAGGCAATCCCTGGCGTAATTAAAATTTGCGACAGTAAAAAATTATTTTTTGAATAATTTACTATAGAAAAGGCAATCCCTGCGTAATTAAAATTTGCGACAGTAAAAAATTATTTTTTGAATAATTTACTATAGAAAAGGTAATCCCTGGCGCAATTACAATTTGCGACAGTAAAAAATTATTTTTTGAAAAATTTACTGTAGAAAGGCAATCCCTGGCGCAATTAAAATTTGCGACAGTAAAAAATTATTTTTTGCAAAATTTACTGCAGAAAAGGCAATCCCTGGCGCAATTAAAACTTGCGATAGTAAAAAATTATTTTTGAATAATTTACTACAGAAAAGGCAATCCCTGGCGTAATTAAAATTTGCGACAGTAAAAATTATTTTTTGAATAATTTACTATAGAAAAGGAAATCCCTGGCGTAATTAAAATTTGCGACAGTAAAAAATTATTTTTTGAATAATTTACTATAGAAAAGGCAATCCCTGGCGCACTTAAAATTTGCGACAGTAAAAAAATTATTTTTTGCAAAATTTACTGTAGAAAAGGCAATCCCTGACGCAATTAAAACTTGCGATAGTAAAAAATTATTTTTTGAATAATTTACTATAGAAAAGGCAATCCCTGGCGTAATTAAAATTTGCGACAGTAAAAAATTATTTTTTGAATAATTTATTATAGAAAAGGCAATCCCTGGCGTAATTAAAATTTTGCGGCAGTAAAAAATTATTTTTTAAATAATTTACTATAGAAAAGGCAATCCCTGGCGTATTTAAAATTTGCGACAGTAAGAAATTAATTTGTGAGAAATTTACTATAGAAAAGGCAATCCCTGGTATATTTAAAATTTGCGACAGTAAAAAATTATTTTTTGAATAATTTACTATAGAAAAGGCAATCCCTGGCGTATTTAAAATTTGCGACAGTAAAAAATTAATTTGTGAAAAATTTACCTGGCGAAATTGAAATTTGCGAGAGTAAAAAATTATTTTTTGAATAATTTACTATAGAAAAGGCAATCCCTGGCGTATTTAAAATTTGCGACAGTAAGAAATTAATTTGTGAGAAATTTACTATAGAAAAGGCAATCCCTGGTATATTTAAAATTTGCGACAATAGAAAATTATTTTTTGAATAATTTACTATAGAAAAGGCTATCCCTGGCGTAATTAAAATTTGCGACAGTAGAAAATTAATTTTTGAATAATTTACTATAGAAAAGGCAATCCCTGGCGCAATTAAAATTTGCGACAGTATAAAATTATTTTTTGCAAAATTTACTGTAGAAAAGGCAATCCCTGGCGCAATTAAAACTTGCGATAGTAAAAAATTATTTTTTGAATAATTTACTATAGAAAAGGCTATCCCTGGCGTAATTAAAATTTGCGACAGTAGAAAATTAATTTTTGAATAATTTACTATAGAAAAGGCAATCCCTGGCGCAATTAAAATTTGCGACAGTATAAAATTATTTTTTGCAAAATTTACTGTAGAAAAGGCAATCCCTGGCGCAATTAAAACTTGCGATAGTAAAAAATTATTTTTTGAATAATTTACTATAGAAAAGGCAATCCCTGGCGCAATTAAAATTTGCGACAGTAAAAAATTATTTTTTGCAAAATTTACTATAGAAAAGGCAATCCCTGGCGTAATTAAAATTTGCGACAGTAGAAAATTATTTTTTGAATAATTTACTATAGAAAAGGCAATCCCTGGCGTATTTAAAATTTGCGACAGTAAAAAATTATTTTTTGAATAATTTACTATAGAAAAGGCAATCCCTGGCGTAATTAAAATTTGCGAAAGTAGAAAATTATTTTTTGAATAATTTACTATATAAAAGGCAATCCCTGGCGTAATTAAAATTTTCGACAGTAAAAAATTAATATTTTGAATAATTTACTATAGAAATGGGAATCCCTGGCGTAATTAAAATTTGCGACAGTAGAAAATTATTTTTTGAATAATTTACTATAGAAAAGGCAATCCCTGGCGTATTTAAAATTTGCGACAGTATAAAATTATTTTTTGAATAATTTACTATAGAAAGGCAATCCCTGGCGTAATTAAAATTTGCGACAGTAGAAAATTATTTTTTGAAAAGTTTACTATAGAAAAGGCAATCCCTGGCGCAATTAAAATTTGCGACAGAAAAAAAATTATTTTTTGAATAATTTACTATAGAAAAGGCAATCCCTGGCGCAATTAAAATTTGCGACAGTAAAAAATTATTTTTTGAATAATTTACTATAGAAAAGGAAATCCCTGACGCAATTAAAATTTGCGACAGTAAAAAATTATTTTTTGAATAATTTACAAAAAAAAGGCAATCCCTGGCGTTTTTAAAATTTGCGACAGTAAGAAATTAATTTGTGAGAAATTTACTATAGAAAGGGCAATCCCTGGGATATTTAAAATTTGCGACAGTAAAAAATTATTTTTTGAATATTTTACTATAGAAAAGGCAATCCCTGGCGTATTTAAAATTTGCGACAGTAAAAAATTATTTTTTGAATAATTTACTATAGAAAAGGCAATCCCTGGCGTATTTAAAATTTGCGACAGTAAAAAATTAATTTGTGAAAAATTTACCTGGCGAAATTGAAATTTGCGACAGTAAAAAAATATTTTTTGAATAATTTACTATAGAAAAGGCAATCCCTGGCGCAATTAAAATTTGCGACAGTAAAAAATTATTTTTTGAATAATTTACTATAGAAAAGGCAATCCCTGGCGTAATTAAAATTTGCGACAGTAGAAAATTATTTTTTGAATAATTTACTATAGAAAAGGCAATCCCTGGCGCAATTAAAATTTGCGACACTAAAAAATTATTTTGTGAAAAATTTACTATAGAAAAGGTAATCCCTGGCGCAATTACAATTTGCGACAGTAAAAAATTATTTTTTGAAAAATTTACTGTAGAAAGGCAATCCCTGGCGCAATTAAAATTTGCGACAGTAGAAAATTATTTTTTGCAAAATTTACTGTAGAAAAGGCAATCCCTGGCGCAATTAAAACTTGCGATAGTAAAAAATTATTTTTTGAATAATTTACTATAGAAAAGGTAATCCCTGGCGTAATTAAAATTTGCGACAGTAAAAAATTATTTTTTGAATAATTTACTAAAGAAAAGGCAATCCCTGGCGTAATTAAAATTTGCGACAGTAAAAAATTATTTTTTGAATAATTTACTATAGAAAAGGCAATCCCTGGCGCACTTAAAATTTGCGACAGTAAAAAATTATTTTTTGCAAAATTTACTGTAGAAAAGGCAATCCCTGGCGCAATTAAAACTTGCGATAGTAAAAAATTATTTTTTGAATAATTTACTATACAAAAGGCAATCCCTGGCGTAATTAAAATTTGCGACAGTAAAAAATTATTTTTTGAATAATTTACTATAGAAAAGGCAATCCCTGGCGTAATTAAAATTTGCGACAGTAAAAAAATTATTTTTTGAATAATTTACTATAGAAAAGGTAATCCTTGGCGCAATTACAATTTGCGACAGTAAAAAATTATTTTTTGAAAAATTTACTGTAGAAAGGCAATCCCTGGCGCAATTAAAATTTGCGACAGTAAAAAACTATTTTTTGCAAAATTTACTGCAGAAAAGGCAATCCCTGGCGCAATTAAAACTTGCGATAGTAAAAAATTATTTTTTGAATAATTTACTACGGAAAAGGCAATCCCTGGCGTAATTAAAATTTGCGACAGTAAAAAATTATTTTTTGAATAATTTACTATAGAAAAGGCAATCCCTGGCGTAATTAAAATTTGCGACAGTAAAAAATTATTTTTTGAATAATTTACTATAGAAAAGGCAATCCCTGGCGCACTTAAAATTTGCGACAGTAAAAAATTATTTTTTGCAAAATTTACTGTAGAAAAGGCAATCCCTGACGCAATTAAAACTTGCGATAGTAAAAAATTATTTTTTGAATAATTTACTATAGAAAAGGCAATCCCTGGCGTAATTAAAATTTGCGACAGTAAAAAATTATTTTTTGAATAATTTATTATAGAAAAGGCAATCCCTGGCGTAATTAAAATTTGCGACAGTAAAAAATTATTTTTTGCAAAATTTACTGTAGAAAAGGCAATCCCTGACGCAATTAAAACTTGCGACAGTAAAAAATTATTTTTTGAATAATTTACTATAGAAAAGGCAATCCCTGGCGCACTTAAAATTTGCGACAGTAAAAAATTATTTTTTGCAAAATTTACTGTAGAAAAGGCAATCCCTGGCGCAATTACAATTTGCGACAGTAAAAAATTATTTTTTGAAAAATTTACTGTAGAAAGGCAATCCGTGGCGCAATTAAAATTTGCGACAGTAAAAAATTATTTTTTGCAAAATTTACTGCAGAAAAGGGCAATCCCTGGCGCAATTAAAACTTGCGATAGTAAAAAATTATTTTTTGAATAATTTACTACAGAAAAGGCAATCCCTGGCGTAATTAAAATTTGCGACAGTAAAAAATTATTTTTTGAATAATTTACTATAGAAAAGGCAATCCCTGGCGTAATTAAAATTTGCGACAGTAAAAAATTATTTTTTGAATAATTTACTATAGAAAAGGCAATCCCTGGCGTAATTAAAATTTGCGACAGTAAAAAATTATTTTTGAATAATTTACTATAGAAAAGGTAATCCTTGGCGCAATTACAATTTGCGACAGTAAAAAATTATTTTTTGAAAAATTTACTGTAGAAAGGCAATCCCTGGCGCAATTAAAATTTGCGACAGTAAAAAATTATTTTTTGCAAAATTTACTGCAGAAAAGGCAATCCCTGGCGCAATTAAAACTTGCGATAGTAAAAAATTATTTTTTGAATAATTTACTACAGAAAAGGCAATCCCTGGCGTAATTAAAATTTGCGACAGTAAAAAATTATTTTTTGAATAATTTACTATAGAAAAGGCAATCCCTGGCGTAATTAAAATTTGCGACAGTAAAAAATTATTTTTTGAATAATTTACTATAGAAAAGGCAATCCCTGGCGCACTTAAAATTTGCGACAGTAAAAAATTATTTTTTGCAAAATTTACTGTAGAAAAGGCAATCCCTGACGCAATTAAAACTTGCGATAGTAAAAAATTATTTTTTGAATAATTTACTATAGAAAAGGCAATCCCTGGCGTAATTAAAATTTGCGACAGTAAAAAATTATTTTTTGAATAATTTATTATAGAAAAGGCAATCCCTGGCGTAATTAAAATTTGCGACAGTAAAAAATTATTTTTTAAATAATTTACTATAGAAAAGGCAATCCCTGGCGTATTTAAAATTTGCGACAGTAAGAAATTAATTTGTGAGAAATTTACTATAGAAAAGGCAATCCCTGGTATATTTAAAATTTGCGACAGTAAAAAATTATTTTTTGAATAATTTACTATAGAAAAGGCAATCCCTGGCGTATTTAAAATTTGCGACAGTAAAAAATTAATTTGTGAAAAATTTACCTGGCGAAATTGAAATTTGCGAGAGTAAAAAATTATTTTTTGAATAATTTACTATAGAAAAGGCATTCCCTGGCGTAATTAAAATTTGCGACAGTAAAAAATTATTTTTTGAATAATTTACTATAGAAAAGGCAATCCCTGGCGTAATTAAAATTTGCGACAGTATAAAATTATTTTTTGAATAATTTACTATAGAAAAGGCAATCCCTGGCGCACTTAAAATTTGCGACAGTAAAAAATTATTTTTTGAATAATTTACTATAGAAAAGGCAATCCCTGGCGTAATTAAAAGTTGCGACAGTAGAAAATTATTTTTTGAATAATTTACTATAGAAAAGGCAATCCCTGGCGCAATTAAAACTTGCGACAGTAAAAAATTATTTTTTGAATAATTTACTATAGAAAAGGCAATCCCTGGCGTATTTAAAATTTGCGACAGTAAGAAATTAATTTGTGAGAAATTTACTATAGAAAAGGCAATCCCTGGGATATTTAAAATTTCCGACTGTAAAAAATTATTTTTTGAAAAATTTACTATAGAAAAGGCAATCGCTGGCGTAATTAAAATTTGCGACAGTAGAAAATTATTTTTTGAATAATTTTCTATAGAAAAGGCAATCCCTGGCGTAATTAAAATTTGCGACAGTAGAAAATTATTTTTTGAATAATTTACTATAGAAAAGGCTAACCCTGGCGTAATTAAAATTTGCGACAATAGAAAATTAATTTTTGAATAATTTACTATAGAAAAGGCAATCCCTGGCGTATTTAAAATTTGCGACAGTAAAAAATTATTTTTTGAATAATTTACTATAGAAAAGGCAATCCCTGGCGTAATTAAAATTTGCGACAGTAGAAAATTATTTTTTGAATAATTTACTATAGAAAAGGCAATACCTGGCGTAATTAAAATTTGCGACAGTAGAAAATTATTTTTTGAATAATTTACTATAGAAAAGGCAATCCCTGGCGTATTTAAAATTTGCGACAGTAGAAAATTATTTTTTGAATAATTTACTATAGAAAAGGCAATCCCTGGCGTATTTAAAATTTGCGACAGTAAAAAATTATTTTTTGAATATTTTACTATAGAAAAGGCAATCCCTGGCGTAATTAAAATTTGCGACAGTAAAAAATTATTTTTTGAATAATTTACTATAGAAAAGGCAATCCCTGGCGCACTTAAAATTTGCGACAGTAAAAAATTATTTTTTGAATAATTTACTATAGAAAAGGCAATCCCTGGCGTAATTAAAATTTGCGACAGTAAAAAATTATTTTTTGAATAATTTACTATAGAAAAGGCAATCCCTGGCGTATTTAAAATTTGCGACAGTAAAAAATTATTTTTTGCAAAATTTACTATAGAAAAGGCAATCCCTGGCGTAATTAAAATTTGCGACAGTTGAAAATTATTTTTTGAATAATTTACTATAGAAAAGGCAATCTCTGGCGTAATTAAAATTTGCGACAGTATAAAATTATTTTTTGAATAATTTACTATAGAAAAGGCAATCCCTGGCGTATTTAAAATTTGCGACAGTAAAAAATTATTTTTTGCAAAATTTACTATAGAAAAGGCAATCCCTGGCGTAATTAAAATTTGCGACTGTATAAAATTATTTTTTGAATAATTTACTATAGAAAGGCAATCCCTGGCGTAATTAAAATTTGCGACAGTAGAAAATTATTTTTTGAAAAGTTTACTATAGAAAAGGCAATCCCTGGCGCAATTAAAATTAGCGACAGTATAAAATTATTTTTTGCAAAATTTACTGTAGAAAAGGCAATCCCTGGCGCAATTAAAACTTGCGATAGTAAAAAATTATTTTTTGAATAATTTACTATAGAAAAGGCAATCCCTGGCGCAATTAAAATTTGCGACAGTAAAAAATTATTTTTTGCAAAATTTACTATAGAAAAGGCAATCCCTGGCGTAATTAAAATTTGCGACAGTAGAAAATTATTTTTTGAATAATTTACTATAGAAAAGGCAATCCCTGGCGTATTTAAAATTTGCGACAGTAAAAAATTATTTTTTGAATAATTTACTATAGAAAAGGCAATCCCTGGCGTAATTAAAATTTGCGAAAGTAGAAAATTATTTTTTGAATAATTTACTATATAAAAGGCAATCCCTGGCGTAGTTAAAATTTTCGACAGTAAAAAATTAATATTTTGAATAATTTACTATAGAAATGGGAATCCCTGGCGTAATTAAAATTTGCGACAGTAGAAAATTATTTTTTGAATAATTTACTATAGAAAAGGCAATCCCTGGCGTATTTAAAATTTGCGACAGTATAAAATTATTTTTTGAATAATTTACTATAGAAAGGCAATCCCTGGCGTAATTAAAATTTGCGACAGTAGAAAATTATTTTTTGAAAAGTTTACTATAGAAAAGGCAATCCCTGGCGCAATTAAAATTTGCGACAGTAAAAAATTATTTTTTGCAAAATTTACTGTAGAAAAGGCAATCCCTGGCGCAATTAAAACTTGCGATAGTAAAAAATTATTTTTTGAATAATTTACTATAGAAAAGGCAATCCCTGCCGTATTTAAAATTTGCGACAGTAAAAAATTATTTTTTGAATAATTTACTATAGAAAAGGCAATCCCTGGCGCAATTAAAATTTGCGACAGTAGAAAATTATTTTTTGAATAATTTACTATAGAAAAGGCAATCCCTGGCGCACTTAAAAATTGCGACAGTATAAAATTATTTTTTGAATAATTTACTATAGAAAAGGCAATCCCTGGCGCAATTACAATTTGCGACAGTTGAAAATTATTTTTTGAATAATTTACTATAGAAAAGGCAATCCCTGGCGCAATTAAAATTTGCGACAGTAAAAAATTATTTTTTGCAAAATTTACTATAGAAAAGGCAATCCCTGGCGAACTTAAAATTTGCGACAGTAAAAAATTACTTTTTGAATAATTTACTATAGAAAAGGCAATCCCTGGCCTAATTAAAATTTGCGACAGTTGAAAATTATTTTTTGAATAATTTACTATAGAAAAGGCAATCCCTGGCGTAATTAAAATTTGCGACAGGAAAAAATTATTTTTTGAATAATTTACTATAGAAAAGGCAATCCCTGGCGTAATTAAAATTTGCGAAAGTAGAAAATTATTTTTTGAATAATTTACTATAGAAAAGGCAATCCCTGGCGTAATTAAAATTTTCGACAGTAAAAAATTAATATTTTGAATAATTTACTATAGAAAAGGCAATCCCTGGCGTAATTAAAATTTGCGACAGTAGAAAATTATTTTTTGAATAATTTACTATAGAAAAGGCAATCCCTGGCGTATTTAAAATTTGTGACAGTATAAAATTATTTTTTGAATAATTTACTATAGAAAAGGCAATCCCTGGCGTAATTAAAATTTGCGACAGTAAAAAATTATTTTTTGAATAATTTACTATAGAAAAGGCAATCCCTGGCGTAATTAAAATTTGCGACAGTAAAAAATTATTTTTTGAATAATTTACTATAGAAAAGGCAATCCCTGGCGTATTTAAAATTTGCGACAGTAAGAAATTAATTTGTGAGAAATTAACTATAGAAAAGCAATCCCTGGTATATTTAAAATTTGCGACAGTAAAAAATTACTTTTTGAATAATTTACTATAGAAAAGGCAATCCCTGGCGTATTTAAAATTTGCGACAGTAAAAAATTAATTTGTGAAAAATTTACCAGGCGAAATTGAAATTTGCGAGAGTAAAAAATTATTTTTTGAATAATTTACTATATAAAAGGCATTCCCTGGCGTAATTAAAATTTGCGACAGTAGAAAATTATTTTTTGAATAATTTACTATAGAAAAGGCAATCCCTGGCGTAATTAAAATTTGCGACAGTATAAAATTATTTTTTGAATAATTTACTATAGAAAAGGCAATCCCTGGCGCACTTAAATTTGCGAAAGTAAAAAATTATTTTTTGAATAATTTACTATAGAAAAGGCAATCCCTGGCGTAATTAAAATTTCCGACAGTAGAAAATTATTTTTTGAATAATTTACTATAGAAAAGGCAATCCCTGGCGCAATTAAAATTTGCGACAGTAAAAAATTATTTTTTGAATAATTTACTATAGAAAAGGCAATCCCTGGCGTATTTAAAATTTGCGACAGTAAGAAATTAATTTGTGAGAAATTTACTATAGAAAAGGCAATCCCTGGGATATTTAAAATTTGCGACAGTAAAAAATTATTTTTTGAAAAATTTACTATAGAAAAGGCAATCCCTGGCGTAATTAAAATTTGCGACAGTAGAAAATTATTTTTTGAATAATTTACTATAGAAAAGGCAATCCCTGGCGTATTTAAAATTTGCGACAGTAAGAAATTAATTTGTGAGAAATTTACTATAGAAAAGCAATCCCTGGTATATTTAAAATTTGCGACAGTAAAAAATTACTTTTTGAATAATTTACTATAGAAAAGGCAATCCCTGGCGTATTTAAAATTTGCGACAGTAAAAAATTAATTTGTGAAAAATTTACCTGGCGAAATTGAAATTTGCGAGAGTAAAAAATTATTTTTTGAATAATTTACTATAGAAAAGGCATTCCCTGGCGTAATTAAAATTTGCGACAGTAGAAAATTATTTTTTGAATAATTTACTATAGAAAAGGCAATCCCTGGCGTAATTAAAATTTGCGACAGTATAAAATTATTTTTTGAATAATTTACTATAGAAAAGGCAATCCCTGGCGCACTTAAAATTTGCGACAGTAAAAAATTATTTTTTGAATAATTTACTATAGAAAAGGCAATCCCTGGCGTAATTAAAATTTGCGACAGTAGAAAATTATTTTTTGAATAATTTACTATAGAAAAGGCAATCCCTGGCGCAATTAAAATTTGCGACAGTAAAAAATTATTTTTTGAATAATTTACTATAGAAAAGGCAATCCCTGGCGTATTTAAAATTTGCGACAGTAAGAAATTAATTTGTGAGAAATTTACTATAGAAAAGGCAATCCCTGGGATATTTAAAATTTGCGACAGTAAAAAATTATTTTTTGAAAAATTTACTATAGAAAAGTCAATCCCTGGCGTAATTAAAATTTGCGACAGTAGAAAATTATTTTTTGAATAATTTACTATAGAAAAGGCAATCCCTGGCGTAATTAAAATTTGCGACAATAGAAAATTATTTTTTGAATAATTTACTATAGAAAAGGGCAATCCCTGGCGTAATTAAAATTTGCGACAGTAGAAAATTATTTTTTGAATAATTTACTATAGAAAAGGCAATCCCTGGCGTATTTAAAATTTGCGACAGTAAAAAATTATTTTTTGAATAATTTACTATAGAAAAGGCAATCCCTGGCGTAATTAAAATTTGCGACAGTAGAAAATTATTTTTTGAATAATTTACTATAGAAAAGGCAATACCTGGCGTAATTAAAATTTGCGACAGTAGAAAATTATTTTTTGAATAATTTACTATAGAAAAGGCAATCCCTGGCGTATTTAAAATTTGCGACAGTAGAAAATTATTTTTTGAATAATTTACTATAGAAAAGGCAATCCCTGGCGTATTTAAAATTTGCGACAGTAAAAAATTATTTTTTGAATAATTTACTATAGAAAAGGCAATCCCTGGCGTAATTAAAATTTGCGACAGTAAAAAATTATTTTTTGAATAATTTACTATAGAAAAGGCAATCCCTGGCGCACTTAAAATTTGCGACAGTAAAAAATTATTTTTTGAATAATTTACTATAGAAAAGGCAATCCCTGGCGTAATTAAAATTTGCGACAGTAAAAAAATATTTTTTGAATAATTTACTACAGAAAAGGCAATCCCTGGCGTATTTAAAATTTGCGACAGTAAAAAATTATTTTTTGCAAAATTTACTATACGAAAAGGCAATCCCTGGCGTAATTAAAATTTGCGACAGTTGAAAATTATTTTTTGAATAATTTACTATAGAAAAGGCAATCCCTGGCGTATTTAAAATTTGCGACAGTAAAAAATTATTTTTTGAATAATTTACTATAGAAAAGGCAATCCCTGGCGCAATTAAAATTTGCGACAGTAGAAAATTATTTTTTGAATAATTTACTATAGAAAAGGCAATCCCTGGCGCACTTAAAATTTGCGACAGTATAAAATTATTTTTTGAATAATTTACTATAGAAAAGGCAATCCCTGGCGCAATTACAATTTGCGACAGTTGAAAATTATTTTTTGAATAATTTACTATAGAAAAGGCAATCCCTGGCACAATTAAAATTTGCGACAGTAAAAAATTATTTTTTGCAAAATTTACTATAGAAAAGGCAATCTCTGGCGCACTTAAAATTTGCGACAGTAAAAAATTATTTTTTGAATAATTTACTATAGAAAAGGAAATCCCTGGCGTAATTAAAATTTGCGACAGTTGAAAATTATTTTTTGAATAATTTACTATAGAAAAGGCAATCCCTGGCGTAATTAAAATTTGCGACAGGAAAAAATTATTTTTTGAATAATTTACTATATAAAAGGCAATCCCTGGCGTAATTAAAATTTGCGAAAGTAGAAAATTATTATTTGAATAATTTACTATAGAAAAGGCAATCCCTGGCGTAATTAAAATTTTCGACAGTAAAAAATTAATATTTTGAATAATTTACTATAGAAAAGGCAATCCCTGGCGTAATTAAAATTTGCGACAGTAGAAAATTATTTTTTGAATAATTTACTATAGAAAAGGCAATCCCTGGCGTATTTAAAATTTGTGACAGTATAAAATTATTTTTTGAATAATTTACTATAGAAAAGGCAGTCCCTGGCGTAATTAAAATTTGGGACAGTAGAAAATTATTTTTTGAAAAGTTTACTATAGAAAAGGCAATCCCTGGCGCAATTAAAATTTGCGAGAGTAAAAAATTATTTTTTGCAAAATTTACTGTAGAAAAGGCAATCCATGGCGCAATTAAAACTTGCGATAGTAAAAAATTATTTTTTTGAATAATTTACTATAGAAAAGGCAATCCCTGGCGTATTTAAAATTTGCGACAGTAAAAAATTATTTTTTGAATAATTTACTATAGAAAAGGCAATCCCTGGCGCAATTAAAATTTGCGACAGTACAAAATTATTTTTTGAATAATTTACTATAGAAAAGGCAATCCCTGGCGCACTTAAAATTTGCGACAGTATAAAATTATTTTTTGAATAATTTACTATAGAAAAGGCAATCCCTGGCGCAATTACAATTTGCGACAGTTGAAAATTATTTTTTGAATGATTTACTATAGAAAAGGCAATCCCTGGCGCAATTAAAATTTGCGACAGTAAAAAATTATTTTTTGCAAAATTTACTATAGAAAAGGCAATCCCTGGCGCACTTAAAATTTGCGACAGTAAAAAATTATTTTTTGAATAATTTACTATAGAAAAGGCAATCCCTGGCGTATTTAAAATTTGCGACAATTGAAAATTATTTTTTGAATAATTTACTATAGAAAAGGCAATCCCTGGCGTATTTAAAATTTGCGACAGTAAGAAATTAATTTGTGAGAAATTTACTATAGAAAAGGCAATCCCTGGGATATTTAAAATTTGCGACAGTAAAAAATTATTTTTTGAATAATTTTCTACAGAAAAGGCAATCCCTGGCGCAATTAAAATTTGCGACAGTAAAAAATTATTTTTTGAATAATTTACTGTAGAAAAGGCAATCCCTGGCGTATTTAAAATTTGCGACAGTAAGAAATTATTTTTGCAAAATTTACTGTAGAAAAGGCAATCCCTGGGATATTTAAAATTTGCGACAGTAAAAAATTATTTTTTGAATAATTTACTACAGAAAAGGCAATCCCTGGCGCAATTAAAATTTGCGACAGTAAAAAATTATTTTTTGAATATTTTACTGTAGAAAAGGCAATCCCTGGCGCAATTAAAATTTGCGACAGTAAAAAATTATTTTTTGCAAAATTTACTGTAGAAAAGGCAATCCCTGGCGGATTTGAAATTTGCGACAATAAAAAATTATTTTTTGAATAATTTACTATAGAAAAGGTAATCCCTGGCGTAATTAAAATTTGCGACAGTAAAAAATTTTTTTTTGAATAATTTACTATAGAAAAGGCAATCCCTGGCGCAATTAAAATTTGCGACAGTAAAAAATTATTTTTTGAATAATTTACTATAGAACAGGCAATCCCTGGCGTAATTAAAATTTGCGACAGTAAAAAATTATTTTTTGAATAATTTACTATAGAAAAGGCAATCCCTGGCGTAATTAAAATTTGCGACAGTAAAAAATTATTTTTTGAATAATTTACTGTAGAAAAGGCAATCCCTGGCGTATTTAAAATTTGCGACAGTAAGAAATTATTTTTTGCAAAATTTACTGTAGAAAAGGCAATCCCTGGGATATTTAAAATTTGCGACAGTAAAAAATTATTTTTTGAATAATTTACTACAGAAAAGGTAATCCCTGGCGCAATTAAAATTTGCGACAGTAAAAAATTATTTTTTGAATAATTTACTGTAGAAAAGGCAATCCCTGGCGCAATTAAAATTTGCGACAGTAAAAAATTATTTTTTGCAAAATTTACTGTAGAAAAGGCAATCCCTGGCGGATTTGAAATTTGCGAGAGTAAAAAATTATTTTTTGAATAATTTACTATAGAAAAGGCAATCCCTGGCGTAATTAAAATTTGCGACAGTAAAAAATTATTTTTTGAATAATTTACTATAGAAAAGGCAATCCCTGCGCAATTAAAATTTGCGACAGTAAAAAATTATTTTTTGGAAAATTTACTATAGAAAAGGCAATCCCTGGCGCACTTAAAATTTGCGACAGTAAAAAATTATTTTTTGAATAATTTACTATAGAAAAGGCAATCCCTGGCGTAATTAAAATTTGCGACAGTTGAAAATTATTTTTTGAATAATTTACTATAGAAAAGGCAATCCCTGGCGTAATTAAAATTTGCGACAGGAAAAAATTATTTTTTGAATAATTTACTATAGAAAAGGCAATCCCTGGCGTAATTAAAATTCGCGACAGTTGAAAATTATTTTTTGAATAATTTACTATAGAAAAGGCAATCCCTGGCGCAATTAAAATTTGCGACAGTATAAAATTATTTTTTGAATAATTTACTATTGAAAAGTCAATCCCTGGCGTAATTAAAATTTGCGACAGTAGAAAATTATTTTTTTGAATAATTTACTATAGAAAAGGCAATCCCTGGCGTAATTAAAATTTGCGACAGTAGAAAATTATTTTTTGAATAATTTACTATAGAAAAGGCAATCCCTGGCGTATTTAAAATTTGAGACAGTAAAAAATTAATTTGTGAGAAATTTACTATAGAAAAGGCAATCCCTGGAATATTTAAAATTTGCGACAGTAAAAAATTATTTTTTTGCAAAATTTACTATAGAAAAGGCAATCCCTGGCGTATTTAAAATTTGCGACAGTAAAAAATTATTTTTCGAATAATTTACTATAGAAAAGGCAATCCCTGGCGTAATTAAAATTTGCGACAGTAGAAAATTTTTTTTGAATAATTTACTATAGAAAAGGCAATCCCTGGCGTATTTAAAATTTGCGACAGTAAGAAATTAATTTGTGAGAAATTTACTATAGAAAAGGCAATCCCTGGGATATTTAAAATTTGCGACAGTAAAAAATTATTTTTTGAATAATTTACTACAGAAAAGGCAATCCCTGGCGCAATTAAAATTTGCGACAGTAAAAAATTATTTTTTGAATAATTTACTGTAGAAAAGGCAATCCCTGGCGTATTTAAAATTTGCGACAGTAAGAAATTATTTTTTGCAAAATTTACTGTAGAAAAGGCAATCCCTGGGATATTTAAAATTTGCGACAGTAAAAAATTATTTTTTGAATAATTTACTACAGAAAAGGCAATCCCTGGCGCAATTAAAATTTGCGACAGTAAAAAATTATTTTTTGAATAATTTACTGTAGAAAAGGCAATCCCTGGCGTATTTAAAATTTGCGACAGTAAAAAATTATTTTTTGCAAAATTTACTGTAGAAAAGGCAATCCCTGGCGGATTTGAAATTTGCGACAGTAAAAAATTATTTTTTGAATAATTTACTATAGAAAAGGCAATCCTTGGCGTATTTAAAATTTGCGACAGTAGAAAATTATTTTTTGAATAATTTACTATAGAAAAGGCAATCCCTGGCGTATTTAAAATTTGCGACAGTAAAAAATTAATTTGTGAGAAATTTACTATAGAAAAGGAAATCCCTGGAATATTTAAAATTTGCGACAGTAAAAAATTATTTTTTTGCAAAATTTACTATAGAAAAGGCAATCCCTGGCGTATTTAAAATTTGCGACAGTAAAAAATTATTTTTTGAATAATTTACTACAGAAAAGGCAATCCCTGGCGTAATTAAAATTTGCGACAGTAAAAAATTATTTTTTGAATAATTTACTGTAGAAAAGGCAATCCCTGGCGCAATTAAAATTTGCGACAGTAAAAAATTATTTTTTGCAAAATTTACTATAGAAAAGGCAATCCCTGGCGGATTTGAAATTTGCGACAGTAAAAAATTATTTTTTGAATAATTTACTATAGAAAAGGCAATCCCTGGCGTAATTAAAATTTGCGACAGTAAAAAAATTTTTTTTGAATAATTTACTATAGAAAAGGCAATCCCTGGCGCAATTAAAATTTGCGACAGTAAAAAATTATTTTTTGAATAATTTACTATAGAACAGGCAATCCCTGGCGTAATTAAAATTTGCGACAGTAAAAAATTATTTTTTGAATAATTTACTATAGAAAAGGCAATCCCTGGCGTAATTAAAATTTGCGACAGTAAAAAATTATTTTTTGAATAATTTACTGTAGAAAAGGCAATCCCTGGCGTATTTAAAATTTGCGACAGTAAGAAATTATTTTTTGCAAAATTTACTGTAGAAAAGGCAATCCCTGGAATATTTAAAATTTGCGACAGTAAAAAATTATTTTTTGAATAATTTACTACAGAAAAGGTAATCCCTGGCGCAATTAAAATTTGCGACAGTAAAAAATTATTTTTTGAATAATTTACTGTAGAAAAGGCAATCCCTGGCGCAATTAAAATTTGCGACAGTAAAAAATTATTTTTTGCAAAATTTACTGTAGAAAAGGCAATCCCTGGCGGATTTGAAATTTGCGACAGTAAAAAATTATTTTTTGAATAATTTACTATAGAAAAGGCAATCCCTGGCGTAATTAAAATTTGCGACAGTAAAAAATTATTTTTTGAATAATTTACTATAGAAAAGGCAATCCCTGGCGCAATTAAAATTTGCGACAGTAAAAAATTATTTTTTGCAAAATTTACTATAGAAAAGGCAATCCCTGGCGCACTTAAAATTTGCGACAGTAAAAAATTATTTTTTGAATAATTTACTATAGAAAAGGCAATCCCTGGCGTAATTAAAATTTGCGACAGTTGAAAATTATTTTTTGAATAATTTTCTATAGAAAAGGCAATCCCTGGCGTAATTAAAATTTGCGACAGGAAAAAATTATTTTTTGAATAATTTACTATAGAAAAGGCAATCCCTGGCGTAATTAAAATTCGCGACAGTTGAAAATTATTTTTTGAATAATTTACTATAGAAAAGGCAATCCCTGGCGTAATTAAAATTTGCGACAGTAGAAAATTATTTTTTGAATAATTTACTATAGAAAAGGCAATCCCTGGCGTAATTAAAATTTGCGACAGTATAAAATTATTTTTTGAATAATTTACTATAGAAAAGGCAATCCCTGGCGAAATTAAAATTTGCGACAGTAGAAAATTATTTTTTGAATAATTTACTATAGAAAAGGCAATCCCTGGCGTAATTAAAATTTGCGACAGTAAAAAATTATTTTTTGCAAAATTTACTGTAGAAAAGGCAATCCCTGGCGGATTTGAAATTTGCGACAGTAAAAAATTATTTTTTGAATAATTTACTATAGAAAAGGCAATCCCTGGCGTAATTAAAATTTGCGACAGTAAAAAATTATTTTTTGAATAATTTACTATAGAAAAGGCAATCCCTGGCGCAATTAAAATTTGCGACAGTAAAAAATTATTTTTTGCAAAATTTACTATAGAAAAGGCAATCCCTGGCGCACTTAAAATTTGCGACAGTAAAAAATTATTTTTTGAATAATTTACTATAGAAAAGGCAATCCCTGGCGTAATTAAAATTTGCGACAGTTGAAAATTATTTTTTGAATAATTTACTATAGAAAAGGCAATCCCTGGCGTAATTAAAATTTGCGACAGGAAAAAATTATTTTTTGAATAATTTACTATAGAAAAGGCAATCCCTGGCGTAATTAAAATTCGCGACAGTTGAAAATTATTTTTTGAATAATTTACTATAGAAAAGGCAATCCCTGGCGTAATTAAAATTTGCGACAGTAGAAAATTATTTTTTGAATAATTTACTATAGAAAAGGCAATCCCTGGCGTAATTAAAATTTGCGACAGTATAAAATTATTTTTTGAATAATTTACTATAGAAAAGGCAATCCCTGGCGTAATTAAAATTTGCGACAGTAGGAAATTATTTTTTGAATAATTTACTATAGAAAAGGCAATCCCTGGCGTAATTAAAATTTGCGACAGTAGAAAATTATTTTTTGAATAATTTACTATAGAAAAGGCAATCCCTGGCGTATTTAAAATTTGCGACAGTAAAAAATTAATTTGTGAGAAATTGACTATAGAAAAGGCAATCCCTGGAATATTTAAAATTTGCGACAGTAAAAAATTATTTTTTTGCAAAATTTACTATAGAAAAGGCAATCCCTGGCGTATTTAAAATTTGCGACAGTAAAAAATTATTTTTCGAATAATTTACTATAGAAAAGGCAATCCCTGGCGTAATTAAAATTTGCGACAGTAGAAAATTTTTTTTTGAATAATTTACTATAGAAAAGGCAATCCCTGGCGTATTTAAAATTTGCGACAGTAAGAAATTAATTTGTGAGAAATTTACTATAGAAAAGGCAATCCCTGGGATATTTAAAATTTGCGACAGTAAAAAATTATTTTTTGAATAATTTACTACAGAAAAGGCAATCCCTGGCGCAATTAAAATTTGCGACAGTAAAAAATTATTTTTTGAATAATTTACTGTAGAAAAGGCAATCCCTGGCGTATTTAAAATTTGCGACAGTAAGAAATTATTTTTTGCAAAATTTACTGTAGAAAAGGCAATCCCTGGGATATTTAAAATTTGCGACAGTAAAAAATTATTTTTTGAATAATTTACTACAGAAAAGGCAATCCCTGGCGCAATTAAAATTTGCGACAGTAAAAAATTATTTTTTGAATAATTTACTGTAGAAAAGGCAATCCCTGGCGCAATTAAAATTTGCGACAGTAAAAAATTATTTTTTGCAAAATTTACTGTAGAAAAGGCAATCCCTGGCGGATTTGAAATTTGCGACAGTAAAAAATTATTTTTTGAATAATTTACTATAGAAAAGGCAATCCCAGGCGTAATTAAAATTTGCGACAGTAAAAAATTATTTTTTGAATAATTTACTATAGAAAAGGCAATCCCTGGCGCAATTAAAATTTGCGACAGTAAAAAATTATTTTTTGAATAATTTACTATAGAACAGGCAATCCCTGGCGTAATTAAAATTTGCGACAGTAAAAAATTATTTTTTGAATAATTTACTATAGAAAAGGCAATCCCTGGCGTAATTAAAATTTGCGACAGTAAAAAATTATTTTTTGAATAATTTACTGTAGAAAAGGCAATCCCTGGCGTACCTAAAATTTGCGACAGTAAGAAATTATTTTTTGCAAAATTTACTGTAGAAAAGGCAATCCCTGGGATATTTAAAATTTGCGACAGTAAAAAATTATTTTTTGAATAATTTACTACAGAAAAGGTAATCCCTGGCGCAATTAAAATTTGCGACAGTAAAAAATTATTTTTTGAATAATTTACTGTAGAAAAGCCAATCCCTGGCGCAATTAAAATTTGCGACAGTAAAAAATTATTTTTTGCAATATTTACTGTAGAAAAGGCAATCCCTGGCGGATTTAAAATTTGCGACAGTAAAAAATTATTTTTTGAATAATTTACTATAGAAAAGGCAATCCCTGGCGTAATTAAAATTTGCGACAGTAAAAAATTATTTTTTGAATATTTTACTATAGAAAAGGCAATCCCTGGCGCAATTAAAATTTGCGACAGTAAAAAATTATTTTTTGAATAATTTACTATAGAACAGGCAATCCCTGGCGTAATTAAAACTTGCGACAGTAAAAAATTATTTTTTGAATAATTTACTATAGAAAAGGCAATCCCTGGCGCAATTAAAATTTGCGACAGTAAAAAATTATTTTTTGAATAATTTACTATAGAACAGGCAATCCCTGGCGTAATTAAAATTTGCGACAGTAAAAAATTATTTTTTGAATAATTTACTATAGAAAAGGCAATCCCTGGCGTAATTAAAATTTGCGACAGTAAAAAAATTTTTTTTGAATAATTTACTATAGAAAAGGCAATCCCTGGCGCAATTAAAATTTGCGAGAGTAAAAAATTATTTTTTGAATAATTTACTTTAGAACAGGCAATCCCTGTCGTAATTAAAATTTGCGACAGTAAAAAATTATTTTTTGAATAATTTACTATAGAAAAGGCAATCCCTGGCGTAATTAAAATTTGCGACAGTAAAAAATTATTTTTTGAATAATTTACTGTAGAAAAGGCAATCCCTGGCGTATTTAAAATTTGCGACAGTAAGAAATTATTTTTTGCAAAATTTACTGTAGAAAAGGCAATCCCTGGGATATTTAAAATTTGCGACAGTAAAAAATTATTTTTTGAATAATTTACTACAGAAAAGGTAATCCCTGGCGCAATTAAAATTTGCGACAGTAAAAAATTATTTTTTGAATAATTTACTGTAGAAAAGGCAATCCCTGGCGCAATTAAAATTTGCGACAGTAAAAAATTATTTTTTGCAAAATTTACTGTAGAAAAGGCAATCCCTGGCGGATTTGAAATTTGCGACAGTAAAAAATTATTTTTTGAATAATTTACTATAGAAAAGGCAATCCCTGGCGTAATTAAAATTTGCGACAGTAAAAAATTATTTTTTGAATAATTTAGTATAGAAAAGGCAATCCCTGGCGCAATTAAAATTTGCGACAGTAAAAAATTAATTTTTGCAAAATTTACTATAGAAAAGGCAATCCCTGGCGCACTTAAAATTTGCGACAGTAAAAAATTATTTTTTGAATAATTTACTATAGAAAAGGCAATCCCTGGCGTAATTAAAATTTGCGACAGTTGAAAATTATTTTTTGAATAATTTACTATAGAAAAGGCAATCCCTGGCGTAATTAAAATTTGCGACAGGAAAAAATTATTTTTTGAATAATTTACTATAGAAAAGGCAATCCCTGGCGTAATTAAAATTCGCGACAGTTGAAAATTATTTTTTGAATAATTTACTATAGAAAAGGCAATCCCTGGCGTAATTAAAATTTGCGACAGTAGAAAATTATTTTTTGAATAATTTACTATAGAAAAGGCAATCCCTGGCGTAATTAAAATTTGCGACAGTATAAAATTATTTTTTGAATAATTTACTATAGAAAAGGCAATCCCTGGCGTAATTAAAATTTGCGACAGTAGAAAATTATTTTTTGAATAATTTACTATAGAAAAGGCAATCCCTGGCGTAATTAAAATTTGCAACAGTAGAAAATTATTTTTTGAATAATTTACTATAGAAAATGCAATCCCTGGCGTATTTAAAATTTGCGACAGTAAAAAATTAATTTGTGAGAAATTTACTATAGAAAAGGCAATCCCTGGAATATTTAAAATTTGCGACAGTAAAAAATTATTTTTTTGCAAAATTTACAATAGAAAAGGCAATCCCTGGCGTATTTAAAATTTGCGACAGTAAAAAATTATTTTTCGAATAATTTACTATAGAAAAGGCAATCCCTGGCGTAATTAAAATTTGCGACAGTAGAAATTTTTTTTTTGATTAATTTACTATAGAAAAGGCAATCCCTGGCGTATTTAAAATTTGCGACAGTAAGAAATTAATTTGTGAGAAATTTACTATAGAAAAGGCAATCCCTGGGATATTTAAAATTTGCGACAGTAAAAAATTATTTTTTGAATAATTTAATACAGAAAAGGCAATCCCTGGCGCAATTAAAATTTGCGACAGTAAAAAATTATTTTTTGAATAATTTACTGTAGAAAAGGCAATCCCTGGCGTATTTAAAATTTTCGACAGTAAGAAATAATTTTTTGCAAAATTTACTGTAGAAAAGGCAATCCCTGGGATATTTAAAATTTGCGACAGTAAAAAAATATTTTTTGAATAATTTACTACAAAAAAGGCAATCCCTGGCGCAATTAAAATTTGCGACAGTAAAAAATTATTTTTTGAATAATTTACTGTAGAAAAGGCAATCCCTGGCGCAATTAAAACTTGCGACAGTAAAAAATTATTTTTTGCAAAATTTACTGTAGAAAAGGCAATCCCTGGCGGATTTGAAATTTGCGACAGTAAAAAATTATTTTTTGAATAATTTACTATAGAACAGGCAATCCCTGGCGTAATTAAAATTTGCGACAGTAAAAAATTATTTTTTGAATAATTTACTATAGAAAAGGCAATCCCTGGCGTAATTAAAATTTGCGACAGTAAAAAATTATTTTTTGAATAATTTACTGTAGAAAAGGCAATCCCTGGCGTATCTAAAATTTGCGACAGTAAGAAATTATTTTTTGCAAAATTTACTGTAGAAAAGGCAATCCCTGGGATATTTAAATTTTGCGACAGTAAAAAATTATTTTTTGAATAATTTACTACAGAAAAGGTAATCCCTGGCGCAATTAAAATTTGCGACAGTAAAAAATTATTTTTTGAATAATTTACTGTAGAAAAGGCAATCCCTGGCGCAATTAAAATTTGCGATAGTAAAAAATTATTTTTTGCAAAATTTACTGTAGAAAAGGCAATCCCTGGCGGATTTGAAATTTGCGACAATAAAAAATTATTTTTTGAATAATTTACTATAGAAAAGGCAATCCCTGGCGTAATTAAAATTTGCGACAGTAAAAAATTATTTTTTGAATAATTTACTATAGAAAAGGCAATCCCTGGCGCAATTAAAATTTACGACAGTAAAAAATTATTTTTTGAATAATTTACTATAGAACAGGCAATCCCTGGCGTAATTAAAATTTGCGATAGTAAAAAATTATTTTTTGAATAATTTACTATAGAAAAGGCAATCCCTGGCGTAATTAAAATTTGCGACAGTAAAAAATTATTTTTTGAATAATTTACTGTAGAAAAGCCAATCCCTGGCGTATTTAAAATTTGCGACAGTAAGAAATTATTATTTGCAAAATTTACTGTAGAAAAGGCAATCCCTGGGATATTTAAAATTTGCGACAGTAAAAAATTATTTTTTGAATAATTTACTACAGAAAAGGTAATCCCTGGCGCAATTAAAATTTGCGACAGTAAAAAATTATTTTTTGAATAATTTACTGTAGAAAAGGCAATCCCTGGCGCAATTAAAATTTGCGACAGTAAAAAATTATTTTTTGCAAAATTTACTGTAGAAAAGGCAATCCCTGGCGGATTTGAAATTTGCGACAGTAAAAAAATTATTTTTTGAATAATTTGCTATAGAAAAGGCAATCCCTGGCGTAATTAAAATTTGCGACAGTAAAAAATTATTTTTTGAATAATTTACTATAGAAAAGGCAATCCCTGGCGCAATTAAAATTTGCGACAGTAAAAAATTATTTTTTGAATAATTTACTATAGAACAGGCAATCCCTGGCGTAATTAAAATTTGCGACAGTAAAAAATTATTTTTTGAATAATTTACTATAGAAAAGGCAATCCCTGGCGTAATTAAAATTTGCGACAGTAAAAAATTATTTTTTGAATAATTTACTATAAAAAAGGCAATCCCTGGCGTAATTAAAATTTGCGACAGTAAAAAATTATTTTTTGAATAATTTACTATAGAAAAGGCAATCCCTGGCGTAATTAAAATTTGCGACAGTAAAAAATTATTTTTTGAATAATTTACTATAGAAAAGGCAATCCCTGGCGTAATTAAAATTTGCGACAGTTGAAAATTATTTTTTGAATAATTTACTATAGAAAAGGCAATCCCTGGCGTAATTAAAATTTGCGACAGTAGAAAATTATTTTTTGAATAATTTACTATAGAAAAGGCAATCCCTGGCGTAATTAAAATTTGCGACAGTATAAAATTATTTTTTGAATAATTTACAATAGAAAAGGCAATCCCTGGCGTAATTAAAATTTGCGACTGTAGAAAATTATTTTTTGAATAATTTACTATAGAAAAGGCAATCCCTGGCGTATTTAAAATTTGCGACAGTAAAAAATTAATTTGTGAGAAATTTACTATAGAAAAGGCAATCCCTGGGATATTTAAAATTTGCGACAGAAAAAAATTATTTTTTTGCAAAATTTACTATAGAAAAGGCAATCCCTGCCGTATTTAAAATTTGCGACAGTAAAAAATTATTTTTTGAATAATTTACTATAGAAAAGGCAATCCCTGGCGTAATTAAAATTTGCGACAGTAGAAAATTATTTTTTGAATAATTTACTATAGAAAAGGCAATCCCTGGCGTATTTAAAATTTGCGACAGTAAGAAATTAATTTGTGAGAAATTTACTATAGAAAAGGCAATCCCTGGGATATTTAAAATTTGCGACAATAAAAAATTATTTTTTGAATAATTTACTATAGAAAAGGCAATCCCTGGCGCAATTAAAATTTGCGACAGTAAAAAATTATTTTTTGAATAATTTACTGTAGAAAAGGCAATCCCTGGCGCAATTAAAATTTGCGACAGTAAAAAATTATTTTTGGCAAAATTTACTGTAGAAAAGGCAATCCCTGGCGGATTTGAAATTTGGGGCAGTAAAAAATTATTTTTTGAATAATTTACTATAGAAAAGGCAATCCCTGGCGTAATTAAAATTTGCGACTGTAGAAAATTATTTTTTGAATAATTTACTATAGAAAAGGCAATCCCTGGCGTATTTAAAATTTGCGACAGTAAAAAATTAATTTGTGAGAAATTTACTATAGAAAAGGCAATCCCTGGGATATTTAAAATTTGCGACAGAAAAAAATTATTTTTTTGCAAAATTTACTATAGAAAAGGCAATCCCTGCCGTATTTAAAATTTGCGAGAGTAAAAAAATATTTTTTGAATAATTTACTATAGAAAAGGCAATCCCTGGCGTAATTAAAATTTGCGACAGTTGAAAATTATTTTTTGAATAATTTACTATAGAAAAGGCAATCCCTGGCGTAATTAAAATTTGCGACAGTAGAAAATTATTTTTTGAATAATTTACTATAGAAAAGGCAATCCCTGGCGTAATTAAAATTTGCGACAGTAAAAAATTATTTTTTGAATAATTTACTGTAGAAAAGGCAATCCCTGGCGTACCTAAAATTTGCGACAGTAAGAAATTATTTTTTGCAAAATTTACTGTAGAAAAGGCAATCCCTGGGATATTTAAAATTTGCGACAGTAAAAAATTATTTTTTGAATAATTTACTAGAGAAAAGGTAATCCCTGGCGCAATTAAAATTTGCGACAGTAAAAAATTATTTTTTGAATAATTTACTGTAGAAAAGGCAATCCCTGGCGCAATTAAAATTTGCGACAGTAAAAAATTATTTTTTGCAAAATTTACTGTAGAAAAGGCAATCCCTGGCGGATTTAAAATTTGCGACAGTAAAAAATTATTTTTTGAATAATTTACTATAGAAAAGGCAATCCCTGGCGTAATTAAAATTTGCGACAGTAAAAAATTATTTTTTGAATAATTTACTATAGAAAAGGCAATCCCTGGCGTAATTAAAATTTGCGACAGTAAAAAATTATTTTTTGAATAATTTACTGTAGAAAAGGCAATCCCTGGCGTAATTAAAATTTGCGACAGTAGAAAATTATTTTTTGAATAATTTACTACAGAAAAGGCAATCCCTGGCGTAATTAAAATTTGCGACAGTAGAAAATTATTTTTTGAATAATTTACTATAGAAAAGGCAATCCCTGGCGTATTTAAAATTTGCGACAGTAAAAAATTAATTTGTGAGAAATTTACTATAGAAAAGGCAATCCCTGGAATATTTAAAATTTGCGACAGTAAAAAATTATTTTTTTGCAAAATTTACTATAGAAAAGGCAATCCCTGGCGTATTTAAAATTTGCGACAGTAAAAAATTATTTTTTGAATAATTTACTATAGAAAAGGCAATCCCTGGCGTAATTAAAATTTGCGACAGTAGAAAATTTTTTTTTTTGAATAATTTACTATAGAAAAGGCAATCCCTGGCGTATTTAAAATTTGCGACAGTAAGAAATTAATTTGTGAGAAATTTACTATAGAAAAGGCAATCCCTGGGATATTTAAAATTTGCGACAGTAAAAAATTATTTTTTGAATAATTTTCTACAGAAAAGGCAATCCCTGGCGCAATTAAAATTTGCGACAGTAAAAAATTATTTTTTGAATAATTTACTGTAGAAAAGGCAATCCCTGGCGTATTTAAAATTTGCGACAGTAAGAAATTATTTTTTGCAAAATTTACTGTAGAAAAGGCAATCCCTGGGATATTTAAAATTTGCGACAGTAAAAAATTATTTTTTGAATAATTTACTACAGAAAAGGCAATCCCTGGCGCAATTAAAATTTGCGACAGTAAAAAATTATTTTTTGAATAATTTACTGTAGAAAAGGCAATCCCTGGCGCAATTAAAATTTGCGACAGTAAAAAATTATTTTTTGCAAAATTTACTGTAGAAAAGGCAATCCCTGGCGGATTTGAAATTTGCGACAATAAAAAATTATTTTTTGAATAATTTACTATAGAAAAGGCAATCACTGGCGTAATTAAAATTTGCGACAGTAAAAAAATTTTTTTTGAATAATTTACTATAGAAAAGGCAATCCCTGGCGCAATTAAAATTTGCGAGAGTAAAAAATTATTTTTTGAATAATTTACTTTAGAACAGGCAATCCCTGTCGTAATTAAAATTTGCGACAGTAAAAAATTATTTTTTGAATAATTTACTATAGAAAAGGCAATCCCTGGCGTAATTAAAATTTGCGACAGTAAAAAATTATTTTTTGAATAATTTACTGTAGAAAAGGCAATTCCTGGCGTATTTAAAATTTGCGACAGTAAGAAATTATTTTTTGCAAAATTTACTGTAGAAAAGGCAATCCCTGGGATATTTAAAATTTGCGACAGTAAAAAATTATTTTTTGAATAATTTACTACAGAAAAGGTAATCCCTGGCGCAATTAAAATTTGCGACAGTAAAAAATTATTTTTTGAATAATTTACTGTAGAAAAGGCAATCCCTGGCGCAATTAAAATTTGCGACAGTAAAAAATTATTTTTGCAAAATTTACTGTAGAAAAGGCAATCCCTGGCGGATTTGAAATTTGCGACAGTAAAAAATTATTTTTTGAATAATTTACTATAGAAAAGGCAATCCCTGGCGTAATTAAAATTTGCGACAGTAAAAAATTATTTTTTGAATAATTTAGTATAGAAAAGGCAATCCCTGGCGCAATTAAAATTTGCGACAGTAAAAAATTATTTTTTGCAAAATTTACTATAGAAAAGGCAAACCCTGGCGCACTTAAAATTTGCGACAGTAAAAAATTATTTTTTGAATAATTTACTATAGAAAAGGCAATCCCTGGCGTAATTAAAATTTGCGACAGTTGAAAATTATTTTTTGAATAATTTACTATAGAAAAGGCAATCCCTGGCGTAATTAAAATTTGCGACAGGAAAAAATTATTTTTTGAATAATTTACTATAGAAAAGGCAATCCCTGGCGTAATTAAAATTCGCGACAGTTGAAAATTATTTTTTGAATAATTTACTATAGAAAAGGCAATCCCTGGCGTAATTAAAATTTGCGACAGTAGAAAATTATTTTTTGAATAATTTACTATAGAAAAGGCAATCCCTGGCGTAATTAAAATTTGCGACAGTATAAAATTATTTTTTGAATAATTTACTATAGAAAAGGCAATCCCTGGCGTAATTAAAATTTGCGACAGTAGAAAATTATTTTTTGAATAATTTACTATAGAAAAGGCAATCCCTGGCGTAATTAAAATTTGCAACAGTAGAAAATTATTTTTTGAATAATTTACTATAGAAAAGGCAATCCCTGGCGTATTTAAAATTTGCGACAGTAAAAAATTAATTTGTGAGAAATTTACTATAGAAAAGGCAATCCCTGGAATATTTAAAATTTGCGACAGTAAAAAATTATTTTTTTGCAAAATTTACTATAGAAAAGGCAATCCCTGGCGTATTTAAAATTTGCGACAGTAAAAAATTATTTTTCGAATAATTTACTATAGAAAAGGCAATCCCTGGCGTAATTAAAATTTGCGACAGTAGAAATTTTTTTTTTGAATAATTTACTATAGAAAAGGCAATCCCTGGCGTATTTAAAATTTGCGACAGTAAGAAATTGATTTGTGAGAAATTTACTATAGAAAAGGCAATCCCTGGGATATTTAAAATTTGCGACAGTAAAAAATTATTTTTTGAATAATTTAATACAGAAAAGGCAATCCCTGGCGCAATTAAAATTTGCGACAGTAAAAAATTATTTTTTGAATAATTTACTGTAGAAAAGGCAATCCCTGGCGTATTTAAAATTTGCGACAGTAAGAAATTATTTTTTGCAAAATTTACTGTAGAAAAGGCAATCCCTGGGATATTTAAAATTTGCGACAGTAAAAAAATATTTTTTGAATAATTTACTACAGAAAAGGCAATCCCTGGCGCAATTAAAATTTGCGACAGTAAAAAATTATTTTTTGAATAATTTACTGTAGAAAAGGCAATCCCTGGCGCAATTAAAACTTGCGACAGTAAAAAATTATTTTTTGCAAAATTTACTGTAGAAAAGGCAATCCCTGGCGGATTTGAAATTTGCGACAGTAAAAAATTATTTTTTGAATAATTTACTATAGAACAGGCAATCCCTGGCGTAATTAAAATTTGCGACAGTAAAAAATTATTTTTTGAATAATTTACTATAGAAAAGGCAATCCCTGGCGTAATTAAAATTTGCGACAGTAAAAAATTATTTTTTGAATAATTTACTGTAGAAAAGGCAATCCCTGGCGTATCTAAAATTTGCGACAGTAAGAAATTATTTTTTGCAAAATTTACTGTAGAAAAGGCAATCCCTGGGATATTTAAATTTTGCGACAGTAAAAAATTATTTTTTGAATAATTTACTACAGAAAAGGTAATCCCTGGCGCAATTAAAATTTGCGACAGTAAAAAATTATTTTTTGAATAATTTACTGTAGAAAAGGCAATCCCTGGCGCAATTAAAATTTGCGATAGTAAAAAATTATTTTTTGCAAAATTTACTGTAGAAAAGGCAATCCCTGGCGGATTTGAAATTTGCGACAATAAAAAATTATTTTTTGAATAATTTACTATAGAAAAGGCAATCCCTGGCGTAATTAAAATTTGCGACAGTAAAAAATTATTTTTTGAATAATTTACTATAGAAAAGGCAATCCCTGGCGCAATTAAAATTTACGACAGTAAAAAATTATTTTTTGAATAATTTACTATAGAACAGGCAATCCCTGGCGTAATTAAAATTTGCGACAGTAAAAAATTATTTTTTGAATAATTTACTATAGAAAAGGCAATCCCTGGCGTAATTAAAATTTGCGACAGTAAAAAATTATTTTTTGAATAATTTACTGTAGAAAAGCCAATCCCTGGCGTATTTAAAATTTGCGACAGTAAGAAATTATTATTTGCAAAATTTACTGTAGAAAAGGCAATCCCTGGGATATTTAAAATTTGCGACAGTAAAAAATTATTTTTTGAATAATTTACTACAGAAAAGGTAATCCCTGGCGCAATTAAAATTTGCGACAGTAAAAAATTATTTTTTGAATAATTTACTGTAGAAAAGGCAATCCCTGGCGCAATTAAAATTTGCGACAGTAAAAAATTATTTTTTGCAAAATTTACTGTAGAAAAGGCAATCCCTGGCGGATTTGAAATTTGCGACAGTAAAAAATTATTTTTTGAATAATTTGCTATAGAAAAGGCAATCCCTGGCGTAATTAAAATTTGCGACAGTAAAAAATTATTTTTTGAATAATTTACTATAGAAAAGGCAATCCCTGGCGCAATTAAAATTTGCGACAGTAAAAAATTATTTTTTGAATAATTTACTATAGAACAGGCAATCCCTGGCGTAATTAAAATTTGCGACAGTAAAAAATTATTTTTTGAATATTTTACTATAGAAAAGGCAATCCCTGTCGTAATTAAAATTTGCGACAGTAAAAAATTATTTTTTGAATAATTTACTATAAAAAAGGCAATCCCTGGCGTAATTAAAATTTGCGACAGTAAAAAATTATTTTTTGAATAATTTACTATAGAAAAGGCAATCCCTGGCGTAATTAAAATTTGCGACAGTAAAAAATTATTTTTTGAATAATTTACTATAGAAAAGGCAATCCCTGGCGTAATTAAAATTTGCGACAGTTGAAAATTATTTTTTGAATAATTTACTATAGAAAAGGCAATCCCTGGCGTAATTAAAATTTGCGACAGTAGAAAATTATTTTTTGAATAATTTACTATAGAAAAGGCAATCCCTGGCGTAATTAAAATTTGCGACAGTATAAAATTATTTTTTGAATAATTTACAATAGAAAAGGCAATCCCTGGCGTAATTAAAATTTGCGACTGTAGAAAATTATTTTTTGAATAATTTACTATAGAAAAGGCAATCCCTGGCGTATTTAAAATTTGCGACAGTAAAAAATTAATTTGTGAGAAATTTACTATAGAAAAGGCAATCCCTGGGATATTTAAAATTTGCGACAGAAAAAAATTATTTTTTTGCAAAATTTACTATAGAAAAGGCAATCCCTGCCGTATTTAAAATTTGCGACAGTAAAAAATTATTTTTTGAATAATTTACTATAGAAAAGGCAATCCCTGGCGTAATTAAAATTTGCGACAGTAGAAAATTATTTTTTGAATAATTTACTATAGAAAAGGCAATCCCTGGCGTATTTAAAATTTGCGACAGTAAGAAATTAATTTGTGAGAAATTTACTATAGAAAAGGCAATCCCTGGGATATTTAAAATTTGCGACAATAAAAAATTATTTTTTGAATAATTTACTATAGAAAAGGCAATCCCTGGCGCAATTAAAATTTGCGACAGTAAAAAATTATTTTTTGAATAATTTACTGTAGAAAAGGCAATCCCTGGCGCAATTAAAATTTGCGACAGTAAAAAATTATTTTTGGCAAAATTTACTGTAGAAAAGGCAATCCCTGGCGGATTTGAAATTTGCGGCAGTAAAAAATTATTTTTTGAATAATTTACTATAGAAAAGGCAATCCCTGGCGTAATTAAAATTTGCGACTGTAGAAAATTATTTTTTGAATAATTTACTATAGAAAAGGCAATCCCTGGCGTATTTAAAATTTGCGACAGTAAAAAATTAATTTGTGAGAAATTTACTATAGAAAAGGCAATCCCTGGGATATTTAAAATTTGCGACAGAAAAAAATTATTTTTTTGCAAAATTTACTATAGAAAAGGCAATCCCTGCCGTATTTAAAATTTGCGACAGTAAAAAAATATTTTTTGAATAATTTACTATAGAAAAGGCAATCCCTGGCGTAATTAAAATTTGCGACAGTTGAAAATTATTTTTGAATAATTTACTATAGAAAAGGCAATCCCTGGCGTAATTAAAATTTGCGACAGTAGAAAATTATTTTTTGAATAATTTACTATAGAAAAGGCAATCCCTGGCGTAATTAAAATTTGCGACAGTATAAAATTATTTTTTGAATAATTTACTATAGAAAAGGCAATCCCTGGCGTAATTAAAATTTGCGACTGTAGAATATTATTTTTTGAATAATTTACTATAGAAAAGGCAATCCCTGGCGTATTTAAAATTTGCGACAGTAAAAAATTAATTTGTGAGAAATTTACTATAGAAAAGGCAATCCCTGGGATACTTAAAATTTGCGACAGAAAAAAATTATTTTTTTGCAAAATTTACTATAGAAAAGGCAATCCCTGCCGTATTTAAAATTTGCGACAGTAAAAAATTATTTTTTGAATAATTTACTATAGAAAAGGCAATCCCTGGCGTAATTAAAATTTGCGACAGTAGAAAATTATTTTTTGAATAATTTACTATAGAAAAGGCAATCCCTGGCGTATTTAAAATTTGCGACAGTAAGAAATTAATTTGTGAGAAATTTACTATAGAAAAGGCAATCCCTGGGATATTTAAAATTTGCGACAATAAAAAATTATTTTTTGAATAATTTACTATAGAAAAGGCAATCCCTGGCGCAATTAAAATTTGCGACAGTAAAAAATTATTTTTTGAATAATTTACTGTAGAAAAGGCAATCATCCCTGGCGCAATTAAAATTTGCGACAGTAAAAAATTATTTTTGGCAAAATTTACTGTAGAAAAGGCAATCCCTGGCGGATTTGAAATTTGCGGCAGTAAAAAATTATTTTTTGAATAATTTACTATAGAAAAGGCAATCCCTGGCGTAATTAAAATTTGCGACAGTAAAAAATTATTTTTTTAATAATTTACTATAGAAAAGGCAATCCTGGCGCAATTAAAATTTGCGACAGTAAAAAATTATTTTTTTGAATAATTTACTAGAGAAAAGGCAATCCCAGGCGTAATTAAAATTTGCGACAGTAAAAAATTATTTTTTGAATAATTTACTATAGAAAAGGCAATCCCTGGCGTAATTAAAATTTGCGACAGTTGAAAATTATTTTTTGAATAATTTACTATAGAAAAGGCAATCCCTGGCGCACTTAAAATTTGCGACAGTTAAAAATTATTTTTTGAATAATTTACTATAGAAAAGGCAATCCCTGGCGTATTTAAAATTTGCGACAGTAAGAAATTAATTTGTGAGAAATTTACTATAGAAAAGGCAATCCCTGGGATATTTAAAATTTGCGACAGAAAAAAATTATTTTTTTTGCAAAATTTACTAGAGAAAAGGCAATCCCTGGCGTATTTAAAATTTGCGACAGTAAAAAATTATTTTTTGAATAATTTACTATAGAAAAGGCAATCCCTGGCGAAATTAAAATTTGCGACAGTAGAAAATTATTTTTTGAATAATTTACTATAGAAAAGGCAATCCCTGGCGTATTTAAAATTTGCGACAGTAAGATATTAATTTGTGAGAAATTTACTATAGAAAAGGCAATCCCTGGGATATTTAAAATTTGCGACAGTAAAAAATTATTTTTTGAATAATTTACTATAGAAAAGGCAATCCCTGGCGCAATTAAAATTTGCGACAGTAAAAAATTATTTTTTGAATAATTTACTGTAGAAAAGGCAATCCCTGGCGCAATTAAAATTTGCGACAGTAAAAAATTATTTTTGGCAAAATTTACTGTAGAAAAGGCAATCCCTGGCGGATTTGAAATTTGCGACAGTAAAAAATTATTTTTTGAATAATTTACTATAGAAAAGGCAATCCCTGGCGTAATTAAAATTTGCGACAGTAAAAAATTATTTTTTGAATAATTTACTATAGAAAAGGCAATCCCTGGCGCAATTAAAATTTGCGACAGTAAAAAATTATTTTTTGAATAATTTACTAGAGAAAAGGCAATACCTGGCGTAATTAAAATTTGCGACAGTAGAAAATTATTTTTTGAATAATTTACTATAGAAAAGGCAATCCCTGGCGTAATTAAAATTTGCGACAGTATAAAATTATTTTTTGAATAATTTACTATAGAAAAGGCAATCCCTGGCGTAATTAAAATTTGCGACTGTAGAAAATTATTTTTTGAATAATTTACTATAGAAAAGGCAATCCTGGCGTATTTAAAATTTGCGACAGTAAAAAATTAATTTGTGAGAAATTTACTATAGAAAAGGCAATCCCTGGGATACTTAAAATTTGCGACAGAAAAAAATTATTTTTTTGCAAAATTTACTATAGAAAAGGCAATCCCTGCCGTATTTAAAATTTGCGACAGTAAAAAATTATTTTTTGAATAATTTACTATAGAAAAGGCAATCCCTGGCGTAATTAAAATTTGCGACAGTAGAAAATTATTTTTTGAATAATTTACTATAGAAAAGGCAATCCCTGGCGTATTTAAAATTTGCGACAGTAAGAAATTAATTTGTGAGAAATTTACTATAGAAAAGGCAATCCTGGGATATTTAAAATTTGCGACAATAAAAAATTATTTTTTGAATAATTTACTATAGAAAAGGCAATCCCTGGCGCAATTAAAATTTGCGACAGTAAAAAATTATTTTTTGAATAATTTACTGTAGAAAAGGCAATCATCCCTGGCGCAATTAAAATTTGCGACAGTAAAAATTATTTTTGGCAAAATTTACTGTAGAAAAGGCAATCCTGGCGGATTTGAAATTTGCGGCAGTAAAAATTATTTTTGAATAATTTACTATAGAAAAGGCAATCCCTGGCGTAATTAAAATTTGCGACAGTAAAAAATTATTTTTTGAATAATTTACTATAGAAAAGGCAATCCCTGGCGCAATTAAAATTTGCGACAGTAAAAAATTATTTTTTGAATAATTTACTAGAGAAAAGGCAATCCCAGGCGTAATTAAAATTTGCGACAGTAAAAAATTATTTTTTGAATAATTTACTATAGAAAAGGCAATCCCTGGCGTAATTAAAATTTGCGACAGTTGAAAATTATTTTTGAATAATTTACTATAGAAAAGGCAATCCCTGGCGCACTTAAAATTTGCGACAGTTAAAAATTATTTTTTGAATAATTTACTATAGAAAAGGCAATCCCTGGCGTATTTAAAATTTGCGACAGTAAGAAATTAATTTGTGAGAAATTTACTATAGAAAAGGCAATCCCTGGGATATTTAAAATTTGCGACAGAAAAAAATTATTTTTTTGCAAAATTTACTATAGAAAAGGCAATCCCTGGCGCACTTAAAATTTGCGACAGTAAAAAATTATTTTTTGAATAATTTACTATAGAAAAGGCAATCCCTGGCGTATTTAAATTTGCGACAGTAAGAAATTAATTTGTGAGAAATTTACTATAGAAAAGGCAATCCCTGGGATATTTAAAATTTGCGACAGTAAAAAATTATTTTTTTGCAAAATTTACTATAGAACAGGCAATCCCTGGCGTATTTAAATTTGCGACAGTAAAAAATATTTTTTGAATAATTTACTGTAGAAAAGGCAATCCCTGGCGCAATTAAAATTTGCGACAGTAAAAAATTATTTTTTGCAAAATTTACTATAGAAAAGCAATCCCTGGCGTAATTAAAATTTGCGACAGTATAAAATTATTTTTTGAATCATTTACTATAGAAAAGGCAATCCCTGGCGTAATTAAAATTTGCGACAGTAAAAAATTATTTTTTGAATAATTTACTGTAGAAAAGGCAATCCCTGGCGCAATTAAAATTTGCGACAGTAAAAAATTATTTTTGGCAAAATTTACTGTAGAAAAGGCAATCCCTGGCGGATTTGAAATTTGCGACAGTAAAAAATTATTTTTTGAATAATTTACTATAGAAAAGGCAATCCCTGGCGTAATTAAAATTTGCGACAGTAAAAAATTATTTTTTGAATAATTTACTATAGAAAAGGCAATCCCTGGCGCAATTAAAATTTGCGACAGTAAAAAATTATTTTTTGAATAATTTACTAGAGAAAAGGCAATACCTGGCGTAATTAAAATTTGCGACAGTAAAAAATTATTTTTTGAATAATTTACTATAGAAAAGGCAATCCCTGGCGTAATTAAAATTTGCGACAGTTGAAAATTATTTTTTGAATAATTTACTATAGAAAAGGCAATCCCTGGCGCACTTAAAATTTGCGACAGTAAAAAATTATTTTTTGAATAATTTACTATAGAAAAGGCAATCCCTGGCGTATTTAAAATTTGCGACAGTAAGAAATTAATTTGTGAGAAATTTACTATAGAAAAGGCAATCCCTGGGATATTTAAAATTTGCGACAGTAAAAAATTATTTTTTTGCAAAATTTACTATAGAAAAGGCAATCCCTGGCGTATTTAAAATTTGCGACAGTAAAAAATTATTTTTTGAATAATTTACTGTAGAAAAGGCAATCCCTGGCGCAATTAAAATTTGCGACAGTAAAAAATTATTTTTTGCAAAATTTACTATAGAAAAGGCAATCCCTGGCGTAATTAAAATTTGCGACAGTATAAAATTATTTTTTGAATCATTTACTATAGAAAAGGCAATCCCTGGCGTAATTAAAATTTGCGACAGTAGAAAATTATTTTTTGAATAATATACTATAGAAAAGGCAATCCCTGGCGTAATTAAAATTTGCGAGAGTAAAAAATTATTTTTTGAAAAATTTACTATAGAAAAGGTAATCCCTG
>CAWVNZ010000506.1:0-86178 GCA_963930735.1 Dioctria linearis
TCAAAAAATAATTTTTATACTGTCGCAAATTTTAATTGCGCCAGGGATTGCCTTTTCTATAGTAAATTTATTCAAAAAATAATTTTATACTGTCGCAAATTTTAATTGCGCCAGGGATTGCCTTTTCTATAGTAAATTATTCAAAAAATAATTTTATACTGTCGCAAATTTTAAGTGCGCCAGGGATTGCCTTTTCTATAGTAAATTATTCAAAAAATAATTTTTTACTGTCGCAAATTTTAATTACGCCAGGGATTGCCTTTTCTATAGTAAATTATTCAAAAAATTATTTTTTACTGTCGCAATTTTAATTACGCCAGGGATTGCCTTTTCTATAGTAAATTATTCAAAAAATAATTTTTTACTGTCGCAAATTTTAATTGCGCCAGGGATTGCCTTTTCTATAGTAAATTATTCAAAAATAATTTTATACTGTCGCAAATTTTAAGTGCGCCAGGGATTGCCTTTTCTATAGTAAATTATTCAAAAAATAATTTTCTACTGTCGCAAATTTTAATTACGCCAGGGATTGCCTTTTCTATAGTAAATTATTCAAAAAATAATTTTATACTGTCGCAAATTTCAAATCCGCCAGGGATTGCCTTTTCTATAGTAAATAATTCAAAAAATAATTTTCTACTGTCGCAAATTTTAATTACGCCAGGGATTGCCTTTTCTATAGTAAATTATTCAAAAAATAATTTTCTACTGTCGCAAATTTTAATTACGCCAGGGATTGCCTTTTCTATAGTAAATTATTCAAAAAATAATTTTATACTGTCGCAAATTTTAATTACGCCAGGGATTGCCTTTTCTATAGTAAATTATTCAAAAAATAATTTTATACTGTCGCAAATTTTAATTGCGCCAGGGATTGCCTTTTCTATAGTAAATTATTCAAAAAATAATTTTATACTGTCGCAAATTTTAATTGCGCCAGGGATTGCCTTTTCTATAGTAAATTATTCAAAAAATAATTTTATACTGTCGCAAATTTTAAGTGCGCCAGGGATTGCCTTTTCTATAGTAAATTATTCAAAAAATAATTTTTACTGTCGCAAATTTTAATTACGCCAGGGATTGCCTTTTCTATAGTAAATTATTCAAAAAATTATTTTTTACTGTCGCAAATTTTAATTACGCCAGGGATTGCCTTTTCTATAGTAAATTATTCAAAAAATAATTTTTTACTGTCGCAAATTTTAATTGCGCCAGGGATTGCCTTTTCTATAGTAAATTATTCAAAAAATAATTTTATACTGTCGCAAATTTTAAGTGCGCCAGGGATTGCCTTTTCTATAGTAAATTATTCAAAAAATAATTTTCTACTGTCGCAAATTTTAATTACGCCAGGGATTGCCTTTTCTATAGTAAATTATTCAAAAAATAATTTTATACTGTCGCAAATTTCAAATCCGCCAGGGATTGCCTTTTCTATAGTAAATTATTCAAAAAATAATTTTATACTGTCGCAAATTTTAATTACGCCAGGGATTGCCTTTTCTATAGTAAATTATTCAAAAAATAATTTTATACTGTCGCAAATTTTAATTGCGCCAGGGATTGCCTTTTCTATAGTAAATTATTCAAAAAATAATTTTATACTGTCGCAAATTTTAAGTGCGCCAGGGATTGCCTTTTCTATAGTAAATTATTCAAAAAATAATTTTTTACTGTCGCAAATTTTAATTACGCCAGGGATTGCCTTTTCTATAGTAAATTATTCAAAAAATAATTTTTTACTGTCGCAAATTTTAATTACGCCAGGGATTGCCTTTTCTATAGTAAATTATTCAAAAAATAATTTTTTACTGTCGCAAATTTTAATTGCGCCAGGGATTGCCTTTCTATAGTAAATTATTCAAAAAATAATTTTATACTGTCGCAAATTTTAAGTGCGCCAGGGATTGCCTTTTCTATAGTAAATTATTCAAAAAATAATTTTCTACTGTCGCAAATTTTAATTACGCCAGGGATTGCCTTTTCTATAGTAAATTATTCAAAAAATAATTTTATACTGTCGCAAATTTCAAATCCGCCAGGGATTGCCTCTTCTATAGTAAATTATTCAAAAAATAATTTTCTACTGTCGCAAATTTTAATTACGCCAGGGATTGCCTTTTCTATAGTAAATTATTCAAAAAATAATTTTATACTGTCGCAAATTTTAATTACGCCAGGGATTGCCTTTTCTATAGTAAATTATTCAAAAAATAATTTTATACTGTCGCAAATTTTAATTGCGCCAGGGATTGCCTTTTCTATAGTAAATTATTCAAAAAATAATTTTATACTGTCGCAAATTTTAATTGCGCCAGGGATTGCCTTTTCTATAGTAAATTATTCAAAAAAATAATTTTATACTGTCGCAAATTTTAAGTGCGCCAGGGATTGCCTTTTCTATAGTAAATTATTCAAAAAATAATTTTTTACTGTCGCAAATTTTAATTACGCCAGGGATTGCCTTTTCTATAGTAAATTATTCAAAAAATTATTTTTTACTGTCGCAAATTTTAATTACGCCAGGGATTGCCTTTTCTATAGTAAATTATTCAAAAAATAATTTTTTACTGTCGCAAATTTTAATTGCGCCAGGGATTGCCTTTTCTATAGTAAATTATTCAAAAAATAATTTTATACTGTCGCAAATTTTAAGTGCGCCAGGGATTGCCTTTTCTATAGTAAATTATTCAAAAAATAATTTTCTACTGTCGCAAATTTTAATTACGCCAGGGATTGCCTTTTCTATAGTAAATTATTCAAAAAATAATTTTATACTGTCGCAAATTTCAAATCCGCCAGGGATTGCCTTTTCTATAGTAAATAATTCAAAAAATAATTTTCTACTGTCGCAAATTTTAATTACGCCAGGGATTGCCTTTTCTATAGTAAATTATTCAAAAAATAATTTTCTACTGTCGCAAATTTTAATTACGCCAGGGATTGCCTTTTCTATAGTAAATTATTCAAAAAATAATTTTATACTGTCGCAAATTTTAATTACGCCAGGGATTGCCTTTTCTATAGTAAATGATTCAAAAAATAATTTTATACTGTCGCAAATTTTAATTGCGCCAGGGATTGCCTTTTCTATAGTAAATTATTCAAAAAATAATTTTATACTGTCGCAAATTTTAAGTGCGCCAGGGATTGCCTTTTCTATAGTAAATTATTCAAAAAATAATTTTCTACTGTCGCAAATTTTAATTACGCCAGGGATTGCCTTTTCTATAGTAAATTATTCAAAAAATAATTTTATACTGTCGCAAATTTCAAATCCGCCAGGGATTGCCTTTTCTATAGTAAATTATTCAAAAAATAATTTTATACTGTCGCAAATTTTAATTGCGCCAGGGATTGCCTTTTCTATAGTAAATTATTCAAAAAATAATTTTATACTGTCGCAAATTTTAAGTGCGCCAGGGATTGCCTTTTCTATAGTAAATTATTCAAAAAATAATTTTCTACTGTCGCAAATTTTAATTACGCCAGGGATTGCCTTTTCTATAGTAAATTATTCAAAAAATAATTTTATACTGTCGCAAATTTCAAATCCGCCAGGGATTGCCTTTTCTATAGTAAATAATTCAAAAAATAATTTTCTACTGTCGCAAATTATAATTACGCCAGGGATTGCCTTTTCTATAGTAAATTATTCAAAAAATAATTTTCTACTGTCGCAAATTTTAATTACGCCAGGTATTGCCTTTTCTATAGTAAATTATTCAAAAAATAATTTTATACTGTCGCAAATTTTAATTACGCCAGGGATTGCCTTTTCTATAGTAAATGATTCAAAAAATAATTTTATACTGTCGCAAATTTTAATTGCGCCAGGGATTGCCTTTTCTATAGTAAATTATTCAAAAAATAATTTTATACTGTCGCAAATTTTAAGTGCGCCAGGGATTGCCTTTTCTATAGTAAATTATTCAAAAAATAATTTTCTACTGTCGCAAATTTTAATTACGCCAGGGATTGCCTTTTCTATAGTAAATTATTCAAAAAATAATTTTATACTGTCGCAAATTTCAAATCCGCCAGGGATTGCCTTTTCTATAGTAAATAATTCAAAAAATAATTTTCTACTGTCGCAAATTTTAATTACGCCAGGGATTGCCTTTTCTATAGTAAATTATTCAAAAAATAATTATCTACTGTCGCAAATTTCAATTACGCCAGGGATTGCCTTTTCTATAGAAATTATTCAAAAAATAATTTTATACTGTCGCAAATTTTAATTACGCCAGGGATTGCCTTTTCTATAGTAAATGATTCAAAAAATAATTTTATACTGTCGCAAATTTTAATTGCGCCAGGGATTGCCTTTTCTATAGTAAATTATTCAAAAAATAATTTTATACTGTCGCAAATTTTAAATACGCCAGGGATTGCCTTTTCTATAGTAAATTATTCAAAAAATAATTTTCTACTGTCGCAAATTTTAATTACGCCAGGGATTGCCTTTTCTATAGTAAATTATTCAAAAAATAATTTTATACTGTCGCAAATTTCAAATCCGCCAGGGATTGCCTTTTCTATAGTAAATTATTCAAAAAATATTTTTCTACTGTCGCAAATTTTAATTACGCCAGGGATTGCCTTTTCTATAGTAAATTATTCAAAAAATAATTTTATACTGTCGCAAATTTTAATTACGCCAGAGATTGCCTTTTCCATAGTAAATTATTCAAAAAATAATTTTATACTGTCGCAAATTTTAATTGCACCAGGGATTGCCTTTTCTATAGTAAATTATTCAAAAAATAATTTTATACTGTCGCAAATTTTAAATACGCCAGGGATTGCCTTTTCTATAGTAAATTATTCAGAAAATAATTTTATACTGTCGCAAATTTTAATTGCGCCAGGGATTGCCTTTTCTATAGTAAATTATTCAAAAAATAATTTTCAACTGTCGCAAATTTCAAATCCGCCAGGGATTGCCTTTTCTATAGTAAATTATTCAAAAAATAATTTTCTACTGTCGCAAATTTTAATTACGCCAGGGATTGCCTTTTCTATAGTAAATTATTCAAAAAATAATTTTTTACTGTCGCAAATTTTAAGTGCGCCAGGGATTGCCTTTTCTATAGTAAATTATTCAAAAAATAATTTTATACTGTCGTAAATTTTAAGTGCGCCAGGGATTGCCTTTTCTATAGTAAATTATTCAAAAAATAATTTTTTACTGTCGCAAATTGTAATTGCGCCAGGGATTGCCTTTTCTATAGTAAATTATTCAAAAAATAATTTTCTACTGTCGCAAATTTTAATTACGCCAGGGATTGCCTTTTCTATAGTAAATTATTCAAAAAATAATTTTATACTGTCGCAAATTTCAAATCCGCCAGGGATTGCCTTTTCTATAGTAAATTATTCAAAAAATAATTTTCTACTGTCGCAAATTTTAATTACGCCAGGGATTGCCTTTTCTATAGTAAATTATTCAAAAAATAATTTTATACTGTCGCAAATTTTAAATGCGCCAGGGATTGCCTTTTCTATAGTAAATTATTCAAAAAATAATTTTATACTGTCGCAAATTTTAAGTGCGCCGGGGATTGCCTTTTCTATAGTAAATTATTCAAAAAATAATTTTATACTGTCGCAAATTTTAATTGCGCCAGGGATTGCCTTTTCTATAGTAAATTATTCAAAAAATAATTTTATACTGTCGCAAATTTTAAGTGCGCCGGGGATTGCCTTTTCTATAGTAAATTATTCAAAAAATAATTTTTTACTGTCGCAAATTTTAATTACGCCAGGGATTGCCTTTTCTGTAGTAAATGATTCAAAAAATAATTTTTTACTGTCGCAAATTTTAATTACGCCAGGGATTGCCTTTTCTATAGTAAATTATTCAAAAAATAATTTTTTACTGTCGCAAATTTTAATTGCGCCAGGGATTGCCTTTTCTATAGTAAATTATTCAAAAAATAATTTTATACTGTCGCAAATTTTAAGTGCGCCAGGGATTGCCTTTTCTATAGTAAATTATTCAAAAAATAATTTTTTACTGTCGCTAATTTTAATTACGCCAGGGATTGCCTTTTCTATAGTAAATTATTCAAAAAATAATTTTTTACTGTCGCAAATTTTATTTACGCCAGGGATTGCCTTTTCTATAGTAAATTATTCAAAAAATAATTTTGTACTGTCGCAAATTTTAATTACGCCAGGGATTGCCTTTTCTATAGTAAATAATTCAAAAAATAATTTTCTACTGTCGCAAATTTTAATTGCGCCAGGGATTGCCTTTTCTATAGTAAATTATTCAAAAAATAATTTTTTACTGTCGCAAATTTTAATTACGCCAGGGATTGCCTTTTCTATAGTAAATTATTCAAAAAATAATTTTTTACTGTCGCAAATTTTAAATACGCCAGGTATTGCCTTTTCTATAGTAAATTATTCAAAAAATAATTTTCTACTGTCGCAAATTTTAATTGCGCCAAGGATTGCCTTTTCTATAGTAAATTATTCAAAAAATAATTTTATACTGTCGCAAATTTTAATTACGCCAGGGATTGCCTTTTCTATAGTAAATTATTCAAAAAATAATTTTCTACTGTCGCAAATTTTAATTGCGCCAGGGATTGCATTTTCTATAGTAAATTATTCAAAAAATAATTTTATACTGTCGCAAATTTTAATTACGCCAGGGATTGCCTTTTCTATAGTAAATTATTCAAAAAATAATTTTATACTCTCGCAAATTTTAATTACGCCAGGGATTGCCTTTTCTATAGTAAATTATTCAAAAAATAATTTTATACTGTTGCAAATTTTAATTACGCCAGGGATTGCCTTTTCTATAGTAAATTATTCAAAAAATAATTTTCTAATGTGACATATTTTAATTACGCCAGGGATTGCCTTTTCTATAGTAAATTATTCAAAAAATAATTTTCTACTGTCGCAAATTTTAATTACGCCAGGGATTGCCTTTTCTATAGTAAATTATTCAAAAAATAATATTATACTGTCGCAAATTTCAATTTCGTAAGGTAAATTATTCAAAAAAGAATTTTATACTGTCGCAAATTTTAATTACGCCAGGGATTGCCTTTTCTATAGTAAATTATTCAAAAAATAATTTTACACTGTCGCAAATTTTAACTACGCCAGGGATTGCCTTTTCTATAGTAAATTATTCAAAAAATAATTTTCAACTGTCGCAAATTTTAATTACTCCAGGGATTGCCTTTTCTATAGTAAATTATTCAAAAAATAATTTTTTACTGTCGCTAATTTTAATTACGCCAGGGATTGCCTTTTCTATAGTAAATTATTCAAAAAATAATTTTTTACTGTCGCAAATTTTATTTACGCCAGGGATTGCCTTTTCTATAGTAAATTATTCAAAAAATAATTTTGTACTGTCGCAAATTTTAATTACGCCAGGGATTGCCTTTTCTATAGTAAATAATTCAAAAAATAATTTTCTACTGTCGCAAATTTAAATTGCGCCAGGGATTGCCTTTTCTATAGTAAATTATTCAAAAAATAATTTTTTACTGTCGCAAATTTTAATCACGCCAGGGATTGCCTTTTCTATAGTAAATTATTCAAAAAATAATTTTTTACTGTCGCAAATTTTAAATACGCCAGGTATTGCCTTTTCTATAGTAAATTATTCAAAAAATAATTTTCTACTGTCGCAAATTTTAATTGCGCCAGGGATTGCCTTTCCTATATTAAATTATTCAAAAAATAATTTTATACTGTCGCAAATTTTAATTACGCCAGGGATTGCCTTTTCTATAGTAAATTATTCAAAAAATAATTTTCTACTGTCGCAAATTTTAATTGCGCCAGGGATTGCATTTTCTATAGTAAATTATTCAAAAAATAATTTTATACTGTCGCAAATTTTAATTACGCCAGGGATTGCCTTTTCTATAGTAAATTATTCAAAAAATAATTTTATACTGTCGCAAATTTTAATTACGCCAGGGATTGCCTTTTCTATAGTAAATTATTCAAAAAATAATTTTATACTGTTGCAAATTTTAATTACGCCAGGGATTGCCTTTTCTATAGTAAATTATTCAAAAAATAATTTTCTAATGTGACAAATTTTAATTACGCCAGGGATTGCCTTTTCTATAGTAAATTATTCAAAAAATAATTTTCTACTGTCGCAAATTTTAATTACGCCAGGGATTGCCTTTTCTATAGTAAATTATTCAAAAAATAATATTATACTGTCGCAAATTTCAATTTCGTAAGGTAAATTATTCAAAAAAGAATTTTATACTGTCGCAAATTTTAATTACGCCAGGGATTGCCTTTTCTATAGTAAATTATTCAAAAAATAATTTTATACTGTCGCAAATTTTAACTACGCCAGGGATTGCCTTTTCTATAGTAAGTTATTCAAAAAATAATTTTCAACTGTCGCAAATTTTAATTACTCCAGGGATTGCCTTTTCTATAGTAAATTATTCAAAAAATAATTTTCTACTGTCGCAAATTTTAATTGCGCCAGGGATTGCCTTTTCTATAGTAAATTATTCAAAAAATACTTTTCTACTGTCGTAAATTTTAAATACGCCAGGGATTGCCTTTTCTATAGTAAATTATTCAAAAAATAATTTTCAACTGTCGCAAATTTTAATTACGCCAGGGATTGCCTTTTCTATAGTAAATTATTCAAAAAATAATTTTATACTGTCGCAAATTTTAATTACGCCACGGATTGCCTTTTCTATAGTAAATTATTCAAAAAATAATTTTATACTGTCGCAAATTTTAATTACGCCAGGGATTGCTTTTCTATAGTAAATTATTCAAAAAATAATTTTATACTGTCGCAAATTTTAAGTGCGCCAGGGATTGCCTTTTCTATAGTAAATTATTCAAAAAATAATTTTATACTGTCGCAAATTTCAATTTCGCCAGGTAAATTATTCAAAAAATAATTTTATACTGTCGCAAATTTTAATTACGCCAGGGATTGCCTTTTCTATAGTAAATTATTCAAAAAATAATTTTCAACTGTCGCAAATTTTAATTACTCCAGGGATTGCCTTTTCTATAGTAAATTATTCAAAAAATAATTTTTTACTGTCGCTAATTTTAATTACGCCAGGGATTGCCTTTTCTATAGTAAATTATTCAAAAAATAATTTTTTACTGTCGCAAATTTTATTTACGCCAGGGATTGCCTTTTCTATAGTAAATTATTCAAAAAATAATTTTGTACTGTCGCAAATTTTAATTACGCCAGGGATTGCCTTTTCTATAGTAAATAATTCAAAAAATAATTTTCTACTGTCGCAAATTTAAATTGCGCCAGGGATTGCCTTTTCTATAGTAAATTATTCAAAAAATAATTTTTTACTGTCGCAAATTTTAATCACGCCAGGGATTGCCTTTTCTATAGTAAATTATTCAAAAAATAATTTTTTACTGTCGCAAATTTTAAATACGCCAGGTATTGCCTTTTCTATAGTAAATTATTCAAAAAATAATTTTCTACTGTCGCAAATTTTAATTGCGCCAGGGATTGCCTTTTCTATAGTAAATTATTCAAAAAATAATTTTATACTGTCGCAAATTTTAATTACGCCAGGGATTGCCTTTTCTATAGTAAATTATTCAAAAAATAATTTTCTACTGTCGCAAATTTTAATTGCGCCAGGGATTGCATTTTCTATAGTAAATTATTCAAAAAATAATTTTATACTGTCGCAAATTTTAATTACGCCAGGGATTGCCTTTTCTATAGTAAATTATTCAAAAAATAATTTTATACTGTCGCAAATTTTAATTACGCCAGGGATTGCCTTTTCTATAGTAAATTATTCAAAAAATAATTTTATACTGTTGCAAATTTTAATTACGCCAGGGATTGCCTTTTCTATAGTAAATTATTCAAAAAATAATTTTCTAATGTGACAAATTTTAATTACGCCAGGGATTGCCTTTTCTATAGTAAATTATTCAAAAAATAATTTTCTACTGTCGCAAATTTTAATTACGCCAGGGATTGCCTTTTCTATAGTAAATTATTCAAAAAATATTATTATACTGTCGCAAATTTCAATTTCGAAAGGTAAATTATTCAAAAAAGAATTTTATACTGTCGCAAATTTTAATTACGCCAGGGATTGCCTTTTCTATAGTAAATTATTCAAAAAATAATTTTATACTGTCGCAAATTTTAACTACGCCAGGGATTGCCTTTTCTATAGTAAGTTATTCAAAAAATAATTTTCAACTGTCGCAAATTTTAATTACTCCAGGGATTGCCTTTTCTATAGTAAATTATTCAAAAAATAATTTTCTACTGTCGCAAATTTTAATTGCGCCAGGGATTGCCTTTTCTATAGTAAATTATTCAAAAAATACTTTTCTACTGTCGTAAATTTTAAATACGCCAGGGATTGCCTTTTCTATAGTAAATTATTCAAAAAATAATTTTCAACTGTCGCAAATTTTAATTACGCCAGGGATTGCCTTTTCTATAGTAAATTATTCAAAAAATAATTTTATACTGTCGCAAATTTTAATTACGCCACGGATTGCCTTTTCTATAGTAAATTATTCAAAAAATAATTTTATACTGTCGCAAATTTTAATTACGCCAGGGATTGCTTTTCTATAGTAAATTATTCAAAAAATAATTTTATACTGTCGCAAATTTTAAGTGCGCCAGGGATTGCCTTTTCTATAGTAAATTATTCAAAAAATAATTTTATACTGTCGCAAATTTCAATTTCGCCAGGTAAATTATTCAAAAAATAATTTTATACTGTCGCAAATTTTAATTACGCCAGGGATTGCCTTTTCTATAGTAAATTATTCAAAAAATAATTTTATACTGTCGCAAATTTCAAATCCGCCAGGGATTGCCTTTTCTATAGTAAATTATTCAAAAAATAATTTTCTACTGTCGCAAATTTTAATTACGCCAGGGATTGCCTTTTCTATAGTAAATTATTCAAAAAATAATTTCATACTGTCGCAAATTTTAATTACGCCAGGGATTGCCTTTTCTATAGTAAATTATTCAAAAAATAATTTTATACTGTCGCAAGTTTTAATTGCGCCAGGGATTGCCTTTTCTATAGTAAATTATTCAAAAAATAATTTTATACTGTCGCAAATTTTAAGTGCGCCAGGGATTACCTTTTCTATAGTAAATTATTCAAAAAATAATTTTCTACTGTCGCAAATTTTAAATACGCCAGGGATTGCCTTTTCTATAGTAAATTATTCAAAAAATAATTTTATACTGTCGCAAATTTTAATTACGCCAGGGATTGCCTTTTCTATAGTAAAGTATTCAAAAAATAATTTTCTAATGTGACAAATTTTAATTACGCCAGGGATTGCCTTTTCTATAGTAAATTATTCAAAAAATTATTTTCTACTGTCGCAAATTTTAATTGCGCCAGGGATTGCCTTTTCTATAGTAAATTATTCAAAAAATAATATTATACTGTCGCAAATTTCAATTTCGTAAGGTAAATTATTCAAAAAATAATTTTATACTGTCGCAAATTTTAATTACGCCAGGGAGATTGCCTTTTCTATAGTAAATTATTCAAAAAATAATTTTATACTGTCGCAAATTTTAATTGCGCCAGGGATTGCCTTTTCTATAGTAAATTATTCAAAAAATAATTTTCAACTGTCGCAAATTTTAATTACTCCAGGGATTGCCTTTTCTATAGTAAATTATTCAAAAAATAATTTTCTACTGTCGCAAATTTTAATTGCGCCAGGGATTGCCTTTTCTATAGTAAACTATTCAAAAAATAATTTTCTACTGTCGCAAATTTTAAATACGCCAGGGATTGCCTTTTCTATAGTAAATTATTCAAAAAATAATTTTCAACTGTCGCAAATTTTAACTACGCCAGGGATTGCCTTTTCTATAGTAAATTATTCAAAAAATAATTTTATACTGTCGCAAATTTTAATTACGCCACGGATTGCCTTTTCTATAGTAAATTATTCAAAAAATAATTTTATACTGTCGCAAATTTTAATTACGCCAGGTAAATTATTCAAAAAATAATCTTATACTGTCGCAAATTTTAATTACGCCAGGGATTGCCTTTTCTATAGTAAATTATTCAAAAAATAATTTTATACTGTCGCAAATTTCAAATCCGCCAGGGATTGCCTTTTCTATAGTAAATTATTCAAAAAATAATTTTCTACTGTCGCAAATTTTAATTACGCCAGGGATTGCCTTTTCTATAGTAAATTATTCAAAAAATAATTTTATACTGTCGCAAATTTTAATTACGCCAGGGATTGCCTTTTCTCTAGTAAATTATTCAAAAAATAATTTTATACTGTCGCAAATTTTAATTGCGCCAGGGATTGCCTTTTCTATAGTAAATTATTCAAAAAATAATTTTATACTGTCGCAAATTTTAAGTGCGACAGGAATTGCCCTTTCTATAGTAAATTATTCAAAAAATAATTTTTTACTGTCGCAAATTTTAATTACGCCAGGGATTGCCTTTTCTATAGTAAATTATTCAAAAAATAATTTTTTAATGTCGCAAATTTTAATTACGCCAGGGATTGCCTTTTCTATAGTAAAGTATTCAAAAAATAATTTTTTACTGTCGCAAATTTTAATTGCGCCAGGGATTGCCTTTTCTATAGTAAATTATTCAAAAAATAATTTTATACTGTCGCAAATTTTAAGTGCGCCAGGGATTGCCTTTTCTATAGTAAATTATTCAAAAAATAATTTTCTACTGTCGCAAATTTTAATTACACCAGGGATTGCCTTTTCTATAGTAAATTATTCAAAAAATAATTTTATACTGTCGCAAATTTCAAATCCGCCAGGGATTGCCTTTTCTATAGTAAATTATTCAAAAAATAATTTTCTACTGTCGCAAATTTTAATTACGCCAGGGATTGCCTTTTCTATAGTAAATTATTCAAAAAATAATTTTATACTGTCGCAAATTTTAATTACGCCAGGGATTGCCTTTTCTATAGTAAATTATTCAAAAAATAATTTTATACTGTCGCAAATTTTAATTGCGCCAGGGATTGCCTTTTCTATAGTAAATTATTCAAAAAATAATTTTATACTGTCGCAAATTTTAAGTGCGCCAGGGATTGCCTTTTCTATAGTAAATTATTCAAAAAATAATTTTTTACTGTCGCAAATTTTGATTACGCCAGGGATTGCCTTTTCTATAGTAAATTATTCAAAAAATAATTTTTTACTGTCGCAAATTTTAATTACGCCAGGGATTGCCTTTTCTATAGTAAATTATTCAAAAAATAATTTTTTACTGTCGCAAATTTTAATTGCGCCAGGGATTGCCTTTTCTATAGAAAATTATTCAAAAAATAATTTTATACTCTCGCAAATTTTAAGTGCGCCAGGGATTGCCTTTTCTATAGTAAATTATTCAAAAAATAATTTTGTACTGTCGCAAATTTTAATTACGCCAGGGATTGCCTTTTCTATAGTAAATAATTCAAAAAATAATTTTCTACTGTCGCAAATTTTAATTGCACCAGGGATTGCCTTTTCTATAGTAAATTATTCAAAAAATAATTTTTTTCTGTCGCAAATTTTAATTACGCCAGGGATTGCCTTTTCTATAGTAAATTATTCAAAAAATAATTTTATACTGTCGCAAATTTTAATTACGCCAGGGATTGCCTTTTCTATAGTAAATTATTCAAAAAATAATTTTATACTGTCGCAAATTTTAATTACGCCAGGGATTGCCTTTTCTATAGTAAATTATTCAAAAAATAATTTTATACTGTCGCAAATTTTAATTACGCCAGGGATTGCCTTTTCTATAGTAAATTATTCAAAAAATAATTTTCTAATGTGACAAATTTTAATTACGCCAGGGATTGCCTTTTCTATAGTAAATTATTCAAAAAATAATTTTCTACTGTCGCAAATTTTAATTACGCCAGGGATTGCCTTTTCTATAGTAAATTATTCAAAAAATAATATTATACTGTCGCAAATTTCAATTTCGTAAGGTAAATTATTCAAAAAATAATTTTATACTGTCGCAAATTTTAATTACGCCAGGGATTGCCTTTTCTATAGTAAATTATTCAAAAAATAATTTTATACTGTCGCAAATTTTAATTACGCCAGGGATTGCCTTTTCTATAGTAAAGTATTCAAAAAATAATTTTCTAATGTGACAAATTTTAATTACGCCAGGGATTGCCTTTTCTATAGTAAATTATTCAAAAAATTATTTTCTACTGTCGCAAATTTTAATTGCGCCAGGGATTGCCTTTTCTATAGTAAATTATTCAAAAAATAATTTTCTACTGTCGCAAATTTTAAATACGCCAGGGATTGCCTTTTCTATAGTAAATTATTCAAAAAATAATTTTTTACTGTCGCAAATTTTAATTGCGCCAGGGATTGCCTTTTCTATAGTAAATTATTCAAAAAATAATTTTATACTCTCGCAAATTTTAAGTGCGCCAGGGATTGCCTTTTCTATAGTAAATTATTCAAAAAATAATTTTCTACTGTCGCAAATTTTAATTGCGCCAGGGATTGCCTTTTCTATAGTAAATTATTCAAAAAATAATTTTATACCGTCGCAAATTTTAATTACGCCAGGGATTGCCTTTTCTATAGTAAATTATTCAAAAAATAATTTTCTACTGTCGCAAATTTTAATTGTGCCAGGGATTGCATTTTCTATAGTAAATTATTCAAAAAATAATTTTATACTGTCGCAAATTTTAATTACGCCAGGGATTGCCTTTTCTATAGTAAATTATTCAAAAAATAATTTTATACTGTCGCAAATTTTAATTACGCCAGGGATTGCCTTTTCTATAGTAAATTATTCAAAAAATAATTTTATACTGTCGCAAATTTTAATTACGCCAGGGATTGCCTTTTCTATAGTAAATTATTCAAAAAATAATTTTCTAATGTGACAAATTTTAATTACGCCAGGGATTGCCTTTTCTATAGTAAATTATTCAAAAAATAATTTTCTACTGTCGCAAATTTTAATTACGCCAGGGATTGCCTTTTCTATAGTAAATTATTCAAAAAATAGTATTATACTGTCGCAAATTTCAATTTCGTAAGGTAAATTATTCAAAAAATAATTTTATACTGTCGCAAATTTTAATTATGCCAGGGATTGCCTTTTCTATAGTAAATTATTCAAAAAATAATTTTATACTGTCGCAAATTTTAATTACGCCAGGGATTGCCTTTTCTATAGTAAAGTATTCAAAAAATAATTTTCTAATGTGACAAATTTTAATTACGCCAGGGATTGCCTTTTCTATAGTAAATTATTCAAAAAATTATTTTCCACTGTCGCAAATTTTAATTGCGCCAGGGATTGCCTTTTCTATAGTAAATTATTCAAAAAATAATATTATACTGTCGCAAATTTCAATTTCGTAAGGTAAATTATTCAAAAAATAATTTTATACTGTCGCAAATTTTAATTACGCCAGGGAGATTGCCTTTTCTATAGTAAATTATTCAAAAAATAATTTTATACTGTCGCAAATTTTAATTGCGCCAGGGATTGCCTTTTCTATAGTAAATTATTCAAAAAATAATTTTCAACTGTCGCAAATTTTAATTACTCCAGGGATTGCCTTTTCTATAGTAAATTATTCAAAAAATAATTTTCTACTGTCGCAAATTTTAATTGCGCCAGGGATTGCCTTTTCTATAGTAAATTATTCAAAAAATAATTTTCTACTGTCGCAAATTTTAAATACGCCAGGGATTGCCTTTTCTATAGTAAATTATTCAAAAAATAATTTTCAACTGTCGCAAATTTTAACTACGCCAGGGATTGCCTTTTCTATAGTAAATTATTCAAAAAATAATTTTATACTGTCGCAAATTTTAATTACGCCACGGATTGCCTTTTCTATAGTAAATTATTCAAAAAATAATTTTATCCTGTCGCAAATTTTAATTACGCCAGGTAAATTATTCAAAAAATAATTTTATACTGTCGCAAATTTTAATTACGCCAGGGTTTGCCTTTTCTATAGTAAATTATTCAAAAAATAATTTTATACTGTCGCAAATTTCAAATCCGCCAGGGATTGCCTTTTCTATAGTAAATTATTCAAAAAATAATTTTCTACTGTCGCAAATTTTAATTACGCCAGGGATTGCCTTTTCTATAGTAAATTATTCAAAAAATAATTTTATACTGTCGCAAATTTTAATTACGCCAGGGATTGCCTTTTCTCTAGTAAATTATTCAAAAAATAATTTTATACTGTCGCAAATTTTAATTGCGCCAGGGATTGCCTTTTCTATAGTAAATTATTCAAAAAATAATTTTATACTGTCGCAAATTTTAAGTGCGCCAGGAATTTGCTTTTCTATAGTAAATTATTCAAAAAATAATTTTTTACTGTCGCAAATTTTAATTACGCCAGGGATTGCCTTTTCTATAGTAAATTATTCAAAAAATAATTTTTTAATGTCGCAAATTTTAATTACGCCAGGGATTGCCTTTTCTATAGTAAATTATTCAAAAAATAATTTTTTACTGTCGCAAATTTTAATTGCGCCAGGGATTGCCTTTTCTATAGTAAATTATTCAAAAAATAATTTTATACTGTCGCAAATTTTAAGTGCGCCAGGGATTGCCTTTTCTATAGTAAATTATTCAAAAAATAATTTTCTACTGTCGCAAATTTTAATTACACCAGGGATTGCCTTTTCTATAGTAAATTATTCAAAAAATAATTTCATACTGTCGCAAATTTCAAATCCACCAGGGATTGCCTTTTCTATAGTAAATTATTCAAAAATTACGCCAGGGATTGCCTTTTCTATAGTAAATTATTCAAAAAATAATTTTATACTGTCGCAAATTTTAATTACGCCAGGGATTGCCTTTTCTATAGTAAATTATTCAAAAAATAATTTTATACTGTCGCAAATTTTAATTGCGCCAGGGATTGCCTTTTCTATAGTAAATTATTCAAAAAATAATTTTATACTGTCGCAAATTTTAAGTGCGCCAGGGATTGCCTTTTCTATAGTAAATTATTCAAAAAATAATTTTTTACTGTCGCAAATTTTGATTACGCCAGGGATTGCCTTTTCTATAGTAAATTATTCAAAAAATAATTTTTTACTGTCGCAAATTTTAATTACGCCAGGGATTGCCTTTTCTATAGTAAATTATTCAAAAAATAATTTTTTACTGTCGCAAATTTTAATTGCGCCAGGGATTGCCTTTTCTATAGTAAATTATTCGAAAAATAATTTTATACTCTCGCAAATTTTAAGTGCGCCAGGGATTGCCTTTTCTATAGTAAATTATTCAAAAAATAATTTTGTACTGTCGCAAATTTTAATTACGCCAGGGATTGCCTTTTCTATAGTAAATAATTCAAAAAATAATTTTCTACTGTCGCAAATTTTAATTGCGCCAGGGATTGCCTTTTCTATAGTAAATTATTCAAAAAATAATTTTTTACTGTCGCAAATTTTAATTACGCCAGGGATTGCCTTTTCTATAGTAAATTATTCAAAAAATAATTTTTTACTGTCGCAAATTTTAAATACGCCAGGGATTGCCTTTTCTATAGTAAATTATTCAAAAAATAATTTTCTACTGTCGCAAATTTTAATTGCGCCAGGGATTGCCTTTTCTATAGTAAATTATTCAAAAAATAATTTTATACCGTCGCAAATTTTAATTACGCCAGGGATTGCCTTTTCTATAGTAAATTATTCAAAAAATAATTTTCTACTGTCGCAAATTTTAATTGCGCCAGGGATTGCATTTTCTATAGTAAATTATTCAAAAAATAATTTTATACTGTCGCAAATTTTAATTACGCCAGGGATTGCCTTTTCTATAGTAAATTATTCAAAAAATAATTTTATACTGTCGCAAATTTTAATTACGCCAGGGATTGCCTTTTCTATAGTAAATTATTCAAAAAATAATTTTATACTGTCGCAAATTTTAATTACGCCAGGGATTGCCTTTTCTATAGTAAATTATTCAAAAAATAATTTTCTAATGTGACAAATTTTAATTACGCCAGGGATTGCCTTTTCTATAGTAAATTATTCAAAAAATAATTTTCTACTGTCGCAAATTTTAATTACGCCAGGGATTGCCTTTTCTATAGTAAATTATTCAAAAAATAATATTATACTGTCGCAAATTTCAATTTCGTAAGGTAAATTATTCAAAAAATAATTTTATACTGTCGCAAATTTTAATTACGCCAGGGATTGCCTTTTCTATAGTAAATTATTCAAAAAATAATTTTATACTGTCGCAAATTTTAATTACGCCAGGGATTGCCTTTTCTATAGTAAATTATTCAAAAAATAATTTTCAACTGTCGCAAATTTTAATTACTCCAGGGATTGCCTTTTCTATAGTAAATTATTCAAAAAATAATTTTCTACTGTCGCAAATTTTAATTGCGCCAGGGATTGCCTTTTCTATAGTAAATTATTCAAAAAATAATTTTCTACTGTCGCAAATTTTAAATACGCCAGGGATTGCCTTTTCTATAGTAAATTATTCAAAAAATAATTTTCAACTGTCGCAAATTTTAATTACGCCAGGGATTGCCTTTTCTATAGTAAATTATTCAAAAAATAATTTTATACTGTCGCAAATTTTAATTACGCCACGGATTGCCTTTTCTATAGTAAATTATTCAAAAAATAATTTTATACTGTCGCAAATTTTAATTACTCCAGGGATTGCCTTTTCTATAGTAAATTATTCAAAAAATAATTTTATACTGTCGCAAATTTTAATTACGCCAGGGATTGCCTTTTCTATAGTAAATTATTCAAAAAATAATTTTATACTGTCGCAAATTTTAATTGCGCCAGGGATTGCCTTTTGTATAGTAAATTATTCAAAAAATAATTTTATACTGTCGCAAATTTTAAGTGCGCCAGGGATTGCCTTTTCTATAGTAAATTATTCAAAAAATAATTTTTTACTGTCGCAAATTTTAATTACGCCAGGGATTGCCTTTTCTGTAGTAAATTATTCAAAAAATAATTTTTTACTGTCGCAAATTTTAATTACGCCAGGGATTGCCTTTTCTATAGTAAATTATTCAAAAAATAATTTTTTACTGTCGCAAATTTTAATTGCGCCAGGGATTGCCTTTTCTATAGTAAATTATTCAAAAAATAATTTTATACTGTCGCAAATTTTAAGTGCGCCAGGGATTGCCTTTTCTATAGTAAATTATTCAAAAAATAATTTTCTACTGTCGCAAATTTTAATTACGCCAGGGATTGCCTTTTCTATAGTAAATTATTCAAAAAATAATTTTATACTGTCGCAAATTTCAAATCCGCCAGGGATTGCCTTTTCTATAGTAAATTATTCAAAAAATAATTTTTTACTGTCGCAAATTTTAATTACGCCAGGGATTGCCTTTTCTATAGTAAATTATTCAAAAAATAATTTTTTACTGTCGCAAATTTTAATTCCGCCAGGGATTGCCTTTTCTATAGTAAATTATTCAAAAAATAATTTTATACTGTCGCAAATTTTAAGTGCGCCAGGGATTGCCTTTTCTATAGTAAATTATTCAAAAAATAATTTTCTACTGTCGCAAATTTTAATTACGCCAGGGATTGCCTTTTCTATAGTAAATTATTCAAAAAATAATTTTATACTGTCGCAAATTTCAAATCCGCCAGGGATTGCCTTTTCTATAGTAAATTATTCATAAAATAATTTTCTACTGTCGCAAATTTTAATTACGCCAGCGATTGCCTTTTCTATAGTAAATTATTCAAAAAATAATTTTATACTGTCGCAAATTTTAATTACGCCAGGGATTGCCTTTTCTATAGTAAATTATTCAAAAAATAATTTTATACTGTCGCAAATTTTAAGTGCGCCAGGGATTGCCTTTTCTATAGTAAACTATTCAAAAAATAATTTTATACTGTCGCAAATTTTAATTACGCCACGGATTGCCTTTTCTATAGTAAATTATTCAAAAAATAATTTTATACTGTCGCAAATTTTAATTACGCCAGGGATTGCCTTTTCTATAGTAAATTATTCAAAAAATAATTTTCTACTGTCGCAAATTTTAAATACGCCAGGGATTGCCTTTTCTATAGTAAATTATTCAAAAAATAATTTTATACTGTCGCAAATTTTAATTACGCCACGGATTGCCTTTTTTATAGTAAATTATTCAAAAAATAATTTTATACTGTCGCAAATTTTAATTACGCCAGGGATTGCCTTTTCTATAGTAAATTATTCAAAAAATAATTTTATACTGTCGCAAATTTTAAGTGCGCCAGGGATTGCCTTTTCTATAGTAAATTATTCAAAAAATAATTTTATACTGTCGCAAATTTCAATTTCGCCAGGTAAATTATTCAAAAAATAATTTTATACTGTCGCAAATTTTAATTACGCCAGGGATTGCCTTTTCTATAGTAAATTATTCAAAAAATAATTTTATACTGTCGCAAATTTTAATTACGCCAGGGATTGCCTTTTATATAGTAAATTATTCAAAAAATAATTTTCTACTGTCGCAAATTTTAATTACGCCAGGGATTGCCTTTTCTATAGTAAATTATTCAAAAAATAATTTTTTACTGTCGCAAATTTTAATTGCGCCAGGGATTGCCTTTTCTATAGTAAATTATTCAAAAAATAATTTTATACTGTCGCAAATTTTAAGTGCGCCAGGGATTGCCTTTTCTATAGTAAATTATTCAAAAAATAATTTTCTACTGTCGCAAATTTTAATTACGCCAGGGATTGCCTTTTCTATAGTAAATTATTCAAAAAATAATTTTATACTGTCGCAAATTTCAAATCCACCAGGGATTGCCTTTTCTATAGTAAATTATTCAAAAAATAATTTTTTACTGTCGCAAATTTTAATTACGCCAGGGATTGCCTTTTCTATAGTAAATTATTCAAAAAATAATTTTTTACTGTCGCAAATTTTAATTGCGCCAGGGATTGCCTTTTCTATAGTAAATTATTCAAAAAATAATTTTATACTGTCGCAAATTTTAAGTGCGTCAGGGATTGCCTTTTCTATAGTAAATTATTCAAAAAATAATTTTCTACTGTCGCAAATTTTAATTACGCCAGGGATTGCCTTTTCTATAGTAAATTATTCAAAAAATAATTTTATACTGTCGCAAATTTCAAATCCGCCAGGGATTGCCTTTTCTATAGTAAATTATTCATAAAATAATTTTCTACTGTCGCAAATTTTAATTACGCCAGCGATTGCCTTTTCTATAGTAAATTATTCAAAAAATAATTTTATACTGTCGCAAATTTTAATTACGCCAGGGATTGCCTTTTCTATAGTAAATTATTCAAAAAATAATTTTATACTGTCGCAAATTTTAAGTGCGCCAGGGATTGCCTTTTCTATAGTAAACTATTCAAAAAATAATTTTATACTGTCGCAAATTTTAATTACGCCACGGATTGCCTTTTCTATAGTAAATTATTCAAAAAATAATTTTATACTGTCGCAAATTTTAATTACGCCAGGGATTGCCTTTTCTATAGTAAATTATTCAAAAAATAATTTTCTACTGTCGCAAATTTTAAATACGCCAGGGATTGCCTTTTCTATAGTAAATTATTCAAAAAATAATTTTATACTGTCGCAAATTTTAATTACGCCACGGATTGCCTTTTTTATAGTAAATTATTCAAAAAATAATTTTATACTGTCGCAAATTTTAATTACGCCAGGGATTGCCTTTTCTATAGTAAATTATTCAAAAAATAATTTTATACTGTCGCAAATTTTAAGTGCGCCAGGGATTGCCTTTTCTATAGTAAATTATTCAAAAAATAATTTTATACTGTCGCAAATTTCAATTTCGCCAGGTAAATTATTCAAAAAATAATTTTATACTGTCGCAAATTTTAATTACGCCAGGGATTGCCTTTTCTATAGTAAATTATTCAAAAAATAATTTTATACTGTCGCAAATTTTAATTACGCCAGGGATTGCCTTTTCTATAGTAAATTATTCAAAAAATAATTTTCTACTGTCGCAAATTTTAATTACGCCAGGGATTGCCTTTTCTATAGTAAATTATTCAAAAAATAATTTTCTACTGTCGCAAATTTTAATTGCGCCAGGGATTGCCTTTTCTATAGTAAATTATTCAAAAAATAATTTTATACTGTCGCAAATTTTAAGTGCGCCAGGGATTGCCTTTTCTATAGTAAATTATTCAAAAAATAATTTTTTACTGTCGCAAATTTTAATTACGCCAGGGATTGCCTTTTCTGTAGTAAATTATTCAAAAAATAATTTTTTACTGTCGCAAATTTTAATTACGCCAGGGATTGCCTTTTCTATAGTAAATTATTCAAAAAATAATTTTTTACTGTCGCAAATTTTAATTGCGCCAGGGACTGCCTTTTCTATAGTAAATTATTCAAAAAATAATTTTATACTGTCGCAAATTTTAAGTGCGCCAGGGATTGCCTTTTCTATAGTAAATTATTCAAAAAATAATTTTCTACTGTCGCAAATTTTAATTACGCCAGGGATTGCCTTTTCTATAGTAAATTATTCAAAAAATAATTTTATACTGTCGCAAATTTCAAATCCGCCAGGGATTGCCTTTTCTATAGTAAATTATTCAAAAAAATAATTTTTTACTGTCGCAAATTTTAATTACGCCAGGGATTGCCTTTTCTATAGTAAATTATTCAAAAAATAATTTTTTACTGTCGCAAATTTTAATTGCGCCAGGGATTGCCTTTTCTATAGTAAATTATTCAAAAAATAATTTTATACTGTCGCAAATTTTAAGTGCGCCAGGGATTGCCTTTTCTATAGTAAATTATTCAAAAAATAATTTTCTACTGTCGCAAATTTTAATTACGCCAGGGATTGCCTTTTCTATAGTAAATTATTCAAAAAATAATTTTATACTGTCGCAAATTTCAAATCCGCCAGGGATTGCCTTTTCTATAGTAAATTATTCATAAAATAATTTTCTACTGTCGCAAATTTTAATTACGCCAGCGATTGCCTTTTCTATAGTAAATTATTCAAAAAATAATTTTATACTGTCGCAAATTATAATTGCGCCAGGGATTGCTTTTTCTATAGTAAATTATTCAAAAAATAATTTTCTACTGTCGCAAATTTTAAGTGCGCCAGGGATTGCCTTTTCTATAGTAAATTATTCAAAAAATAATTTTTTACTGTCGCAAATTTTAATTGCGCCAGGGATTGCCTTTTCTATAGTAAATTATTCAAAAAATAATTTTCTACTGTCGCAAATTTTAAGTGCGCCAGGGATTGCCTTTTCTATAGTAAATTATTCAAAAAATAATTTTTTACTGTCGCAAATTTTAATTGCGCCAGGGATTGCCTTTTCTATAGTAAATTATTCAAAAAATAATTTTATACTGTCGCAAATTTTAAGTGCGCCAGGGATTGCCTTTTCTATAGTAAATTATTCAAAAAATAATTTTCTACTGTCGCAAATTTTAATTACGCCAGGGATTGCCTTTTCTATAGTAAATTATTCAAAAAATAATTTTATACTGTCGCAAATTTCAAATCCGCCAGGGATTGCCTTTTCTATAGTAAATTATTCAGAAAATAATTTTCTACTGTCGCAAATTTTAATTACGCCAGGGATTGCCTTTTCTATAGTAAATTATTCAAAAAATAATTTTATACTGTCGCAAATTTTAATTACGCCAGGGATTGCCTTTTCTATAGTAAATTATTCAAAAAATAATTTTATACTGTCGCAAATTTTAATTGCGCCAGGGATTGCCTTTTCTATAGTAAACTATTCAAAAAATAAATTTATACTGTCGCAAATTTTAAGTGCGCCAGGGATTGCCTTTTCTATAGTAAATTATTCAAAAAATAATTTTTTACTGTCGCAAATTTTAATTACGCCAGGGATTGCCTTTTCTATAGTAAATTATTCATAAAATAATTTTTTACTGTCGCAAATTTTAATTACGCCAGGGATTGCCTTTTCTATAGTAAATTATTCAAAAAATAATTTTTTACTGTCGCAAATTTTAATTGCGCCAGGGATTGCCTTTTCTATAGTAAATTATTCAAAAAATAATTTTATACTGTCGCAAATTTTAATTGCGCCATGGATTGCCTTTTCTATAGTAAATTATTCAAAAAATAATTTTCTACTGTCGCAAATTTTAATTACGCCAGGGATTGCCTTTTCTATAGTAAATTATTCAAAAAATAATTTTATACTGTCGCAAATTTCAAATCCGCCAGGGATTGCCTTTTCTATAGTAAATTATTCAAAAAATAATTTTCTACTGTCGCAAATTTTAATTACGCCAGGGATTGCCTTTTCTCTAGTAAATTAGTCAAAAAATAATTTTCTACTGTCGCAAATTTTAATTACGCCAGGGATTGCCTTTTCTATAGTAAATTATTCAAAAAATAATTTTATACTGTCGCAAATTTTAATTACGCCAGGGATTGCCTTTTCTATAGTAAATTATTCAAAAAATAATTTTATACTGTCGCAAATTTTAATTGCGCCAGGGATTGCCTTTTCTATAGTAAATTATTCAAAAAATAATTTTATACTGTCGCAAATTTTAAGTGCGCCAGGGATTGCCTTTTCTATAGTAAATTATTCAAAAAAATAATTTTTTACTGTCGCAAATTTTATTTACGCCAGGGATTGCCTTTTCTATAGTAAATTATTCAAAAAATAATTTTGTACTGTCGCAAATTTTAATTACGCCAGGGATTGCCTTTTCTATAGTAAATAATTCAAAAAATAATTTTATACTGTCGCAAATTTTAATTGCGCCAGGGATTGCCTTTTCTATAGTAAATTATTCAAAAAATAATTTTTTACTGTCGCAAATTTTAATTACGCCAGGGATTGCCTTTTCTATAGTAAATTATTCAAAAAATAATTTTTTACTGTCGCAAATTTTAAATACGCCAGGGATTGCCTTTTCTATAGTAAATTATTCAAAAAATAAATTTATACTGTCGCAAATTTTAATTACGCCAGGGATTGCCTTTTCTATAGTAAATTATTCAAAAAATAATTTTATACTGTCGCAAATTTTAATTGCGCCAGGGATTGCCTTTTCTATAGTAAATTATTCAAAAAATAATTTTATACTGTCGCAAATTTTAAGTGCGCCAGGGATTGCCTTTTCTATAGTAAATTATTCAAAAAAATAATTTTTTACTGTCGCAAATTTTAATTACGCCAGGGATTGCCTTTTCTATAGTAAATTATTCAAAAAATAATTTTTTACTGTCGCAAATTTTAATTACGCCAGGGATTGCCTTTTCTATAGTAAATTATTCAAAAAATAATTTTTTACTGTCGCAAATTTTAATTGCTCCAGGGATTGCCTTTTCTATAGTAAATTATTCAAAAAATAATTTTATACTGTCGCAAATTTTAAGTGCGCCAGGGATTGCCTTTTCTATAGTAAATTATTCAAAAAATAATTTTATACTGTCGCAAATTTTAAGTGCGCCAGGGATTGCCTTTTCTATAGTAAATTATTCAAAAAATAATTTTTTACTGTCGCAAATTTTAATTACGCCAGGGATTGCCTTTTCTATAGTAAATTATTCAAAAAATAATTTTTTACTGTCGCAAATTTTAATTACGCCAGGGATTGCCTTTTCTATAGTAAATTATTCAAAAAATAATTTTTTACTGTCGCAAATTTTAATTGCTCCAGGGATTGCCTTTTCTATAGTAAATTATTCAAAAAATAATTTTATACTGTCGCAAATTTTAAGTGCGCCAGGGATTGCCTTTTCTATAGTAAATTATTCAAAAAATAATTTTATACTGTCGCAAATTTTAATTACGCCAGGGATTGCCTTTTCTATAGTAAATTATTCAAAAAATAATTTTCTACTGTCGCAAATTTTAATTACGCCAGGGATTGCCTTTTCTATAGCAAATTATTCAAAAAATAATTTTCTACTGTCGCAAATTTTAAATATCCAAGGGATTGCCTTTTCTATAGTAAATTATTCAAAAAATAATTTTTTACTGTCGCAAATTTTAATTACGCCAGGGATTGCCTTTTCTATAGTAAATTATTCAAAAAATAATTTTTTACTGTCGCAAATTTTAATTGCGCCAGGGATTGCCTTTTCTATAGTAAATTATTCAAAAAATAATTTTATACTGTCGCAAATTTTAAGTGCGCCAGGGATTGCCTTTTCTATAGTAAATTATTCAAAAAATAATTTTTTACTGTCGCAAATTTTAATTACGCCAGGGATTGCCTTTTCTATAGTAAATTATTCAAAAAATAATTTTTTACTGTCGCAAATTTTAATTACGCCAGGGATTGCCTTTTCTATAGTAAATTATTCAAAAAATAATTTTTTACTGTCGCAAATTTTAATTGCGCCAGGGATTGCCTTTTCTATAGTAAATTATTCAAAAAATAATTTTCTACTGTCGCAAATTTTAAATACGCCAGGGATTGCCTTTTCTATAGTAAATTATTCAAAAAATAATTTTCAACTTTCGCAAATTTTAATTACGCCAGGGATTGCCTTTTCTATAGTAAATTATTCAAAAAATAATTTTATACTGTCGCAAATTTTAATTACGCCAGGGATTGCCTTTTCTATAGTAAATTATTCAAAAAATAATTTTCTAATGTGACAAATTTTAATTACGCCAGGGATTGCTTTTCTATAGTAAATTATTCAAAAAATAATTTTCAACTGTCGCAAATTTTAATTACGCCAGGGATTGCCTTTTCTATAGTAAATTATTCAAAAAATAATATTATACTGTCGCAAATTTAAATTTCGTAAGGTAAATTATTCAAAAAATAATTTTATACTGTCGCAAATTTTAATTACGCCAGGGATTGCCTTTTCTATAGTAAATTATTCAAAAAATAATTTTATACTGTCGCAAATTTTAATTACGCCAGGGATTGCCTTTTCTATAGTAAATTATTCAAAAAATAATTTTCAACTGTCGCAAATTTTAATTACTCCAGGGATTGCCTTTTCTATAGTAAATTATTCAAAAAATAATTTTCTACTGTCGCAAATTTTAATTGCGCCAGGGAATGCCTTTTCTATAGTAAATTATTCAAAAAATAATTTTCTACTGTCGCAAATTTTAAATACGCCAGGGATTGCCTTTTCTATAGTAAATTATTCAAAAAATAATTTTCAACTTTCGCAAATTTTAATTACGCCAGGGATTGCCTTTTCTATAGTAAATTATTCAAAAAATAATTTTATACTGTCGCAAATTTTAATTACGCCACGGATTGCCTTTTCTATAGTAAATTATTCAAAAAATAATTTTATACTGTCGCAAATTTCAATTACGCCAGGGATTGCCTTTTCTATAGTAAATTATTCAAAAAATAATTTTCTACTGTCGCAAATTTTAAATACGCCAGGGATTGCCTTTTCTATAGTAAATTATTCAAAAAATAATTTTCAACTTTCGCAAATTTTAATTACGCCAGGGATTGCCTTTTCTATAGTAAATTATTCAAAAAATAATTTTATACTGTCGCAAATTTTAATTACGCCACGGATTGCCTTTTCTATAGTAAATTATTCAAAAAATAATTTTATACTGTCGCAAATTTTAATTACGCCAGGGATTGCCTTTTCTATAGTAAATTATTCAAAAAATAAATTTATACTGTCGCAAATTTTAAGTGCGCCAGGGATTGCCTTTTCTATAGTAAATTATTCAAAAAATAATTTTATACTGTCGCAAATTTCAATTTCGCCAGGTAAATTATTCAAAAAATAATTTTATACTGTCGCAAATTTTAATTACGCCAGGGATTGCCTTTTCTATAGTAAATTATTCAAAAAATAATTTTATACTGTCGCAAATTTTAATTACGCCAGGGATTGCCTTTCCTATAGTAAATTATACAAAAAATAATTTTCAACTGTCGCAAATTTTAATTACGCCAGGGATTGCCTTTTCTATTGTAAATTATTCAAAAAATAATTTTCTACTGTCGCAAATTTTAATTGCGCCAGGGATTGCCTTTTCTATAGTAAATTATTCAAAAAATAATTTTATACTGTCGCAAATTTTAATTACGCCAGGGATTGCCTTTTCTATAGTAAATTATTCAAAAAATAATTTTCTACTGTCGCAAATTTTAATTACGCCAGGGATTGCCTTTTCTATAGTAAATTATTCAAAAAATAATTTTTTACTGTCGCAAATTTTAATTACGCCAGGGATTGCCTTTGCTATAGTAAATTATTCAAAAAATAATTTTTTACTATTGCAAGTTTAAATTACGCCAGGGATTGCCTCTTCTATAGTAAATTATTCAAAAAATAATTTTATACTGTCGCAAATTTTAATTACGCCAGGGATTGCCTTTTCTATAGTAAATTATTCAAAAATTAATTTTCTACTGTCGCAAATTTTAAATACGCCAGGGATTGCCTTTTCTATAGTAAATTATTCAAAAAATAATTTTCAACTGTCGCAAATTTTAAATACGCCAGGGATTGCCTTTTCTATAGTAAATTATTCAAAAAATAATTTTCTACTATCGCAAATTTTAATTACGCCAGGGATTGCCTTTTCTATAGTAAATTATTCAAAAAATAATTTTCTACTGTCGCAAATTTTAATTACGCCAGGGATTGCCTTTTCTATAGTAAATTATTCAAAAAATAATTTTTTACTATCGGAAGTTTTAATTACGCCAGGGATTGCCTTTTCTATAGTAAATTATTCAAAAAATAATTTTATACTGTCGCAAATTTTAATTACGCCAGGGATTGCCTTTTCTATAGTAAATTATTCAAAAAATAATTTTCTACTGTCGCAAATTTTAATTACGCCAGGGATTGCCTTTTCTATAGCAAATTATTCAAAAAATAATTTTCTACTGTCGCAAATTTTAAATATCCAAGGGATTGCCTTTTCTATAGTAAATTATTCAAAAAATAATTTTATACTGTCGCAAATTTTAATTACGCCAGGGATGGCCTTTTCTATAGTAAATTATTCAAAAAATAATTTTCTACTGTCGCAAATTTTAATTACGCCAGGGAGTGCCTTTTCTATAGTAAATTATTCAAAAAATAATTTTTTACTGTCGCACATTTTAATTGCGCCAGGGATTGCCTTTTCTATAGTAAATTATTCAAAAACTAATTTTCTACTGTCGCAAATTTCAATTTCGCCAGGTAAATTATTCAAAAAATAATTTTATACTGTCACAAATTTTAATTACGCCAGGGATTGCCTATTCTATAGTAAATTATTCAAAAAATAATTTTATACTGTCGCAAATTTTAATTACGCCAGGGATTGCCTTTTCTATAGTAAATTATTCAAAAAATAATTTTCTACTGTCGCAAGTTTTAACTATCCCAGGGATAGACATTTCTATAGTAAATTATTCAAAAAATAATTTTCAACTGTCGCAAATTTTAATTGCGCCAGGGATTGCCTTTTATATAGTAAATTTTTCACAAATTAATTTTCTACTGTCGCAAATTTTAATTACGCCAGGGATTGCCTTTTCTATAGTAAATTATTCAAAAAATAATTTTCTACTGTCGCAAATTTTAATTACGCCAGGGATTGCCTTTTCTATAGTAAATTATTCAAAAAATAATTTTTTACTGTCGCAAATTTTAATTGCGCCAGGGATTGCCTTTTCTATAGTAAATTATTCAAAAAATAATTTTCTACTGTCGCAAATTTTAAGTGCGCCAGGGATTGCCTTTTCTATAGTAAATTATTCAAAAAATAATTTTTTACTGTCGCAAATTTTAATTGCGCCAGGCCTTTTCTATAGTAAATTATTCAAAAAATAATTTTATACTGTCGCAAATTTCAAATCCGCCAGGGATTGCCTTTTCTATAGTAAATTATTCAAAAAATAATTTTCTACTGTCGCAAATTTTAATTACGCCATGGATTGCCTTTTCTATAGTAAATTATTCAAAAAATAATTTTCTACTGTCGCAAATTTTAATTACGCCAGGGATTGCCTTTTCTATAGTAAATTATTCAAAAAATAATTTTATACTGTCGCAAATTTTAATTACGCCAGGGATTGCCTTTTCTATAGTAAATTATTCAAAAAATAATTTTATACTGTCGCAAATTTTAATTGCGCCAGGGATTGCCTTTTCTATAGTAAATTATTCAAAAAATAATTTTATACTGTCGCAAATTTTAAGTGCGCCAGGGATTGCCTTTTCTATAGTAAATTATTCAAAAAATAATTTTTCACTGTCGCAAATTTTAATTACGCCAGGGATTGCCTTTTCTATAGTAAATTATTCAAAAAATAATTTTTTACTGTCGCAAATTTTAATTACGCCAGGGATTGCCTTTTCTATAGTAAATTTTTCAAAAAATAATTTTTTACTGTCGCAAATTTTAATTGCGCCAGGGATTGCCTTTTCTATAGTAAATTATTCAAAAAATAATTTTATACTGTCGCAAATTTTAAGTGCGCCAGGGATTGCCTTTTCTATAGTAAATTATTCGAAAAATAATTTTCTACTGTCGCAAATTTTAATTACGCCAGGGATTGCCTTTTCTATAGTAAATTATTCAAAAAATAATTGTATACTGTCGCAAATTTCAAATCCGCCAGGGATTGCCTTTTCTATAGTAAATTATTCAAAAAATAATTTTCTACTGTCGCAAATTTTAATTACGCCAGGGATTGCCTTTTCTATAGTAAATTATTCAAAAAATAATTTTATACTGTCGCAAATTTTAATTACGCCAGGGATTGCCTTTTCTATAGTAAATTATTCAAAAAATAATTTTATACTGTCGCAAATTTTAATTGCGCCAGGGATTGCCTTTTCTATAGTAAATTATTCAAAAAATAATTTTATACTGTCGCAAATTTTAAGTGCGCCAGGGATTGCCTTTTCTATAGTAAATTATTCAAAAAATAATTTTTTACTGTCGCAAATTTTAATTACGCCAGGGATTGCCTTTTCTATAGTAAATTATTCAAAAAATAATTTTTTACTGTCGCAAATTTTAATTACGCCAGGGATTGCCTTTTCTATAGTAAATTATTCAAAAAATAATTTTTTACTCTCGCAAATTTTAATTGCGCCAGGGATTGCCTTTTCTATAGTAAATTATTCAAAAAATAATTTTATACTGTCGCAAATTTTAAGTGCGCCAGGGATTGCCTTTTCTATAGTAAATTATTCAAAAAATAATTTTCTACTGTCGCAAATTTTAATTACGCCAGGGATTGCCTTTTCTATAGTAAATTATTCAAAAAATAATTTTATACTGTCGCAAATTTCAAATCCGCCAGGGATTGCCTTTTCTATAGTAAATTATTCAAAAAATAATTTTCTACTGTCGCAAATTTTAATTACACCAGGGATTGCCTTTTCTATAGTAAATTATTCAAAAAATAATTTTCTACTGTCGCAAAATTTAATTACGCCAGGGATTGCCTTTTCTATAGTAAATTATTCAAAAAATAATTTTATACTGTCGCAAATTTTAATTACGCCAGGGATTGCCTTTTCTATAGTAAATTATTCAAAAAATAATTTTATACTGTCGCAAATTTTAATTGCGCCAGGGATTGCCTTTTCTATAGTAAATTATTCAAAAAATAACTTTATACTGTCGCAAATTTTAAGTGCGCCAGGGATTGCCTTTTCTATAGTAAATTATTCAAAAAATAATTTTTTACTGTCGCAAATTTTAATTACGCCAGGGATTGCCTTTTCTATAGTAAATTATTCAAAAAATAATTTTTTACTGTCGCAAATTTTAATTACGCCAGGGATTGCCTTTTCTATAGTAAATTATTCAAAAAATAATTTTTTACTGTCGCAAATTTTAATTGCGCCAGGGATTGCCTTTTCTATAGTAAATTATTCAAAAAATAATTTTATACTGTCGCAAATTTTAAGTGCGCCAGGGATTGCCTATTCTATAGCAAATTATTCAAAAAATAATTTTCTACTGTCGCAAATTTTAATTACGCCAGGGATTGCCTTTTCAATAGTAAATTATTCAAAAAATAATTTTATACTGTCGCAAATTTCAAATCCGCCAGGGATTGCCTTTTCTATAGTAAATTATTCAAAAAATAATTTTCTACTGTCGCAAATTATAATTACGCCAGGGATTGCCTTTTCTATAGTAAATTATTCAAAAAATTATTTTATACTGTCGCAAATTTTAATTACGCCAGGGATTGCCCTTTCCATAGTAAATTATTCAAAAAATAATTTTATACTGTCGCAAATTTTAATTGCGCCAGGGATTGCCTTTTCTATAGTAAATTATTCAAAAATTAATTTTATACTGTCGCAAATTTTAAGTGCGCCAGGGATTGCCTTTTCTATAGTAAATTATTCAAAAAATAATTTTTTACTGTCGCAAATTTTAATTACGCCAGGGATTGCCTTTTCTATAGTAAATTATTCAAAAAATAATTTTTTACTGTCGCAAATTTTAATTACGCCAGGGATTGCCTTTTCTATAGTAAATTATTCAAAAAATAATTTTTTACTGTCGCAAATTTTAATTGCGCCAGGGATTGCCTTTTCTATAGTAAATTATTCAAAAAATAATTTTATACTGTCGCAAATTTTAAGTGCGCCAGGGATTGCCTTTTCTATAGTAAATTATTCAAAAAATAATATTTTCTGTCGCAAATTTTAATTACGCCAGTGATTGACTTTTCTATAGTAAATTATTCAAAAAATAATTTTTTACTGTCGCAAATTTTAATTACGCCAGGGATTGCCTTTTCTATAGTAAATTATTCAAAAAATAATTTTCTACTGTCGCAAATTTTAAATACGCCAGGGATTGCCTTTTCTATAGTAAATTATTCAAAAAATAATTTTATACTGTCGCAAATTTTAATTGCGCCAGGGATTGCCTTTTCTATAGTAAATTATTCAAAAAATAATTTTCAACTGTCGCAAATTTCAAATCCGCCAGGGATTGCCTTTTCTATAGTAAATTATTCAAAAAATAATTTTCTACTGTCGCAAATTTTAATTACGCCAGGGATTGCCTTTTCTATAGTAAATTATTCAAAAATAATTTTTTACTGTCGCAAATTTTAAGTGCGCCAGGGATTGCCTTTTCTATAGTAAATTATTCAAAAAATAATTTTATGCTCTCGTAAATTGTAAGTGCGTCAGGGATTGCCTTTTCTACAGTAAATTATTCAAAAAATAATTTTTTACTGTCGCAAATTGTAATTGCGCCAGGGATTGCCTTTTCTATAGTAAATTATTCAAAAAATAATTTTCTACTGTCGCAAATTTTAATTACGCCAGGGATTGCCTTTTCTATAGTAAATTATTCAAAAAATAATTTTATACTGTCGCAAATTTCAAATCCGCCAGGGATTGCCTTTTCTATAGTAAATTATTCAAAAAATAATTTTCTACTGTCGCAAATTTTAATTACGCCAGGGATTGCCTTTTCTATAGTAAATTATTCAAAAAATAATTTTATACTGTCGCAAATTTTAATTACGCCAGGGATTGCCTTTTCTATAGTAAATTATTCAAAAAATAATTTTATACTGTCGCAAATTTTAATTGCGCCAGGGATTGCCTTTTCTATAGTAAATTATTCAAAAAATAATTTTATACTGTCGCAAATTTTAAGTGCGCCAGGGATTGCCTTTTCTATAGTAAATTATTCAAAAAATAATTTTTTACTGTCGCAAATTTTAATTACGCCAGGGATTGCCTTTTCTATAGTAAATTATTCAAAAAATAATTTTTTACTGTCGCAAATTTTAATTACGCCAGGGATTGCCTTTTCTATAGTAAATTATTCAAAAAATAATTTTTTACTGTCGCAAATTTTAATTGCGCCAGGGATTGCCTCTTCTATAGTAAATTATTCAAAAAATAATTTTATACTGTCGCAAATTTTAAGTGCGCCAGGGATTGCCTTTTCTATAGTAAATTATTCAAAAAATAATTTTCTACTGTCGCAAATTTTAATTACGCCAGGGATTGCCTTTTCTATAGTAAATTATTCAAAAAATAATTTTATACTGTCGCAAATTTCAAATCCGCCAGGGATTGCCTTTTCTATAGTAAATTATTCAAAAAATAATTTTCTACTGTCGCAAATTTTAATTACGCCAAGGATTGCCTTTTCTATAGTAAATTATTCAAAAAATAATTTTATACTGTCGCAAATTTTAATTACGCCAGGGATTGCCTTTTCTATAGTAAATTATTCAAAAAATAATTTTATACTGTCGCAAATTTTAATTGCGCCAGGGATTGCCTTTTCTATAGTAAATTATTCAAAAAATAATTTTATACTGTCGCAAATTTTAAGTGCGCCAGGGATTGCCTTTTCTATAGTAAATTATTCAAAAAATAATTTTTTACTGTCGCAAATTTTAATTACGCCAGGGATTGCCTTTTCTATAGTAAATTATTCAAAAAATAATTTTTTACTGTCGCAAATTTTAATTACGCCAGGGATTGCCTTTTCTATAGTAAATTATTCAAAAAATAATTTTTTACTGTCGCAAATTTTAATTACGCCAGGGATTGCCTTTTCTATAGTAAATTATTCAAAAAATAATTTCTTACTGTCGCAAATTTTAATTACGCCAGGGATTGCCTTTTCTATAGTAAATTATTCAAAAAATAATTTTCTACTGTCGCAAATTTTAATTACGCCAGGGATTGCCTTTTCTATAGTAAATAATTCAAAAAATAATTTTCTATTGTCGCAAATTTTAATTGCGCCAGGGATTGCCTTTTCTATAGTAAATTATTCAAAAAATAATTTTTTACTGTCGCAAATTTTAATTACGCCAGGGATTGCCTTTTCTATAGTAAATTATTCAAAAAATAATTTTTTACTGTCGCAAATTTTAAATACGCCAGGGATTGCCTTTTCTATAGTAAATTATTCAAAAAATAATTTTCTACTGTCGCAAATTTTAATTGCGCCAGGGATTGCCTTTTCTATAGTAAATTATTCAAAAAATAATTTTATACTGTCGCAAATTTTAATTACGCTAGGGATTGCCTTTTCTATAGTAAATTATTCAAAAAATAATTTTCTACTGTCGCAAATTTTAATTGCGCCAGGGATTGTATTTTCTATAGTAAATTATTCAAAAAATAATTTTATACTGTCGCAAATTTTAATTACGCCAGGGATTGCCTTTTCTATAGTAAATTATTCAAAAAATAATTTTCAACTGCCGCAAATTTTAATTACGCCCGGTATTGCCTTTTCTATAGTAAATTATTCAAAAAATAATTTTCTACTGTCGCAAATTTTAATTACGCCAGGGATTGCCTTTTCTATAGTAAATTATTCAAAAAATAATTTTTTACTGTCGCAAATTTTAATTACGCCAGGGATTGCCTTTTCTATAGTAAATTATTCAAAAAATAATTTTTTACTGTCGCAAATTTTAAGTGCGCCAGGGATTGCCTTTTCTATAGTAAATTATTCAAAAAATAATTTTATACTGTAGCAAATTTTAATTACGCCAGGGATTGCCTTTTCTATAGTAAATTATTCAAAAAATAATTTTTTACTGTCGCAAATTTTAATTACGCCAGGGATTGCCTTTTCTATAGTAACTTATACAAAAAATAATTTACAACTGTCGCAAATTTTAATTACGCCAGGGATTGCCTTTTCTATAGTAAATTATTCAAAAAATAATTTTATACTGTCGCAAATTTTCATTACGCCAGGGATTGCCTTTTCTATAGTAAATTATTCAAAAAATAATTTTCTACTGTCGCAAATTTTAATTGCGCCAGGGATTGCCTTTTCTATAGTAAATTATTCAAAAAATAATTTTATACTGTCGCAAATTTTAATTGCGCCAGGGATTGCCTTTTCTATAGTAAACTTTTCAAATAATAATTTTCTACTGTCGCAAATTTTAATTACGCCAGGGATTGCCTTTTCTATAGTAAATTATTCAAAAAATAATTTTCTACTGTCGCAAATTTTAATTGCGCCAAGTATTGCGTTTTCTATAGTAAATTATTCAAAAACTAATTTTATACTGTCGCAAATTTTAATTACGCCAGGGATTGCCTTTTCTATAGTAAATTATTCAAAAAATAATTTTATACTGTCGCAAATTTTAATTACGCCAGGGATTGCCTTTTCTATAGTAAATTATTCAAAAAATAATTTTCTACTGTCGCAAATTTTAATTGCGCCAGGGATTGCCTTTTCTATAGTAAATTATTCAAAAAATAATTTTATACTGTCGCAAATTTTAATTACGCCAGGGATTTCCTTTTCTATAGTAAATTATTCAAAAAATAATTTTCAACTGTCGCAAATTTTAATTACGCCAGGGATTGCCTTTTCTATAGTAAATTATTCAAAAAATAATATTCAACTGTCGCAAATTTTAATTACGCCAGGGATTACCTTTTCTATAGTAAATTATTCAAAAAATAATTTTATACTGTCGCAAATTTTAAATACGCCAGGGATTGCCTTTTCTATTGTAAATTATTCAAAAAATAATTTTCTACTGTCGCAAATTTTAATTGCGCCAGGGATTGCCTTTTCTATAGTAAATTATTCAAAAAATAATTTTATACTGTCGCAAATTTTAATTACGCCAGGGATTGCCTTTTCTATAGTAAATTATTCAAAAAATAATTTTTTACTGTCGCAAATTTTAATTACGCCAGGGATTGCCTTTTCTATAGTAAATTATTCAAAAAATAATTTTTTACTGTCGCAAATTTTAATTACGCCAGGGATTGCCTTTTCTATAGTAAATTATTCAAAAAATAATTTTATACTGTCGCAAATTTCAAATCCGCCAGGGATTGCCTTTTCTATAGTAAATTATTCAAAAAATAATTTTCTACTGTCGCAAATTTTAATTGCGCCAGTGATTGCCTTTTCTATAGTAAATTATTCAAAAAATAATTTTATACTGTCGCAAATTTTAATTACGCCAGGGATTGCCTTTTCTATAGTAAATTATTCAAAAAATAATTTTTTACTGTCGCAAATTTTAAATACGCCAGGGATTGCCTTTTCTATAGTAAATTATTCAAAAAATAATTTTATACTGTCGCAAATTTTAATTACGCCAGGGATTGCCTTTTCTATAGTAAATTATTCAAAAAATAATTTTATACTGTCGCAAATTTTAATTACGCCAGGGATTGCCTTTTCTATAGTAAATTATTCAAAAAATAATTTTCTATTGTCGCAAATTTTAATTGCGCCAGGGATTGCCTTTTCTATAGCAAATTATTCAAAAAATAATTTTGTATTGTCGCAAATTTTAATTACGCCAGGGATTGCCTTTTCTATAGTAAATTATTCAAAAAATAATTTTCAACTGTCGCAAATTTTAATTACGCCAGGGATTGCCTTTTCTATAGCAAATTATTCAAAAAATAATTTTCTACTGTCGCAAATTTTAATTACGCCAGGGATTGCCTTTTCTATAGTAAATTATTCAAAAAATAATTTTGTACTGTCGCAAATTTTAATTACGCCAGGGATTGCCTTTTCTATAGTAAATTATTCAAAAGATAATTTTTTACTGTCGCAAATTTTAAGTGCGCCAGGGATTGCCTTTTCTATAGTAAATTATTCAAAAAATAATTTTCTACTGTCGCAAATTTTAATTACGCCAGGGATTGCCTTTTCTATAGTAAATTATTCAAAAAATATTTTTTTACTGTCGCAAATTTTAATTACGCCAGGGATTGCCTTTTCTATAGTAAATTATTCAAAAAATAATTTTGTACTGTCGCAAATTTTAATTACGCCAGGGATTGCCTTTTCTATAGTAAATTATTCAAAAAATAATTTTCAACTGTCGCAAATTTTAATTACGCCAGGGATTGCCTTTTCTATAGTAAATTATTCAAAAAATAATATTCAACTGTCGCAAATTTTAATTACGCCAGGGATTACCTTTTCTATAGTAAATTATTCAAAAAATAATTTTATACTGTCGCAAATTTTAAATGCGCCAGGGATTGCCTTTTCTATTGTAAATTATTCAAAAAATAATTTTCTACTGTCGCAAATTTTAATTGCGCCAGGGATTGCCTTTTCTATAGTAAATTATTCAAAAAATAATTTTATACTGTCGCAAATTTTAATTACGCCAGGGATTGCCTTTTCTATAGTAAATTATTCAAAAAATAATTTTTTACTGTCGCTAATTTTAATTACGCCAGGGATTGCCTTTTCTATAGTAAATTATTCAAAAAATAATTTTTTACTGTCGCAAATTTTAATTACGCCAGGGATTGCCTTTTCTATAGTAAATTATTCAAAAAATAATTTTATACTGTCGCAAATTTCAAATCAGCCAGGGATTGCCTTTTCTATAGTAAATTATTCAAAAAATAATTTTCTACTGTCGCAAATTTTAAATGCGCCAGTGATTGCCTTTTCTATAGTAAATTATTCAAAAAATAATTTTAAACTGTCGCAAATTTTAATTACGCCAGGGATTGCCTTTTCTATAGTAAATTATTCAAAAAATAATTTTTTACTGTCGCAAATTTTAAATACGCCAGGGATTGCCTTTTCTATAGTAAATTATTCAAAAAATAATTTTATACTGTCGCAAATTTTAATTACGCCAGGGATTGCCTTTTCTATAGTAAATTATTCAAAAAATAATTTTATAACGTCGCAAATTTTAATTACGCCAGGGATTGACTTTTCTATAGTAAATTATTCAAAAGATAATTTTTTACTGTCGCAAATTTTAAGTGCGCCAGGGATTGCCTTTTCTATAGTAAATTATTCAAAAAATAATTTTCTACTGTCGCAAATTTTAATTACGCCAGGGATTGCCTTTTCTATAGTAAATTATTCAAAAAATAATTTTCTACTGTCGCAAATTTTAATTGCGCCAGTGATTGCCTTTTCTATAGTAAATTATTCAAAAAATAATTTTATACTGTCGCAAATTTTAATTACGCCAGGGATTGCCTTTTCTATAGTAAATTATTCAAAAAATAATTTTTTACTGTCGCAAATTTTAAATACGCCAGGGATTGCCTTTTCTATAGTAAATTATTCAAAAAATAATTTTATACCGTCGCAAATTTTAATTACGCCAGGGATTGCCTTTTCTATAGTAAATTATTCAAAAAATAATTTTATACTGTCGCAAATTTTAATTACGCCAGGGATTGCCTTTTCTATAGTAAATTATTCAAAAAATAATTTTCTACTGTCGCAAATTTTAATTGCGCCAGGGATTGCCTTTTCTATAGTAAATTATTCAAAAAATAATTTTATATTGTCGCAAATTTTAATTACGCCAGGGATTGCCTTTTCTATAGTAAATTATTCAAAAAATAATTTTCAACTGTCGCAAATTTTAATTACGCCAGGGATTGTCTTTTCTATAGTAAATTATTCAAAAAATAATTTTCTACTGTCGCAAATTTTAATTACGCCAGGGATTGCCTTTTCTGTAGTAAATTATTCAAAAAATAATTTTTTACTGTCGCAAATTTTAATTACGCCAGGGATTGCCTTTTCTATAGTAAATTATTCAAAAAATAATTTTTTACTGTCGCAAATTTTAAGTGCGCCAGGGATTGCCTTTTCTATAGTAAATTATTCAAAAAATAATTTTCTACTGTCGCAAATTTTAATTACGCCAGGGATTGCCTTTTCTATAGTAAATTATTCAAAAAATATTTTTTTACTGTCGCAAATTTTATTTACGCCAGGGATTGCCTTTTCTATAGTAAATTATTCAAAAAATAATTTTTTACTGTCGCAAATTTTAAGTGCGCCAGGGATTGCCTTTTCTATAGTAAATTATTCAAAAAATAATTTTCAACTATCGCAAATTTTAATTACGCCAGGGATAGCCTTTTCTATAGTAAACTTTTCAAAAAATAATTTTCTACTGTCGCAAATTTTAATTTCGCCAGGGATTGCCTTTCCTATAGTAAATTATTCAAAAAATAATTTTCTACTGTCGCAAATTTTAATTGCGCCAGGGATTGCCTTTTCTATAGTAAATTATTCAAAAAATAATTTTATACTGTCGCAAATTTTAATTACGCCAGGGATTGCCTTTTCTATAGTAAATTATTCAAAAAATAATTTTATAATGTCGCAAATTTTAATTACGCCAGGGATTGCCTTTTCTATAGTAAATTATTCAAAAAATAATTTTCTACTGTCGCAAATTTTAATTGCGCCAGGGATTGCCTTTTCTATAGTAAATTATTCAAAAAATAATTTTATACTGTCGCAAATTTTAATTACGCCAGGGATTGCCTTTTCTATAGTAAATTATTCAAAAAATAATTTTCAACTGTCGCAAATTTTAATTACGGCAGGGATTGCCTTTTCTATAGTAAATTATTCAAAAAATAATATTCAACTGTCGCAAATTTTAATTACGCCAGGGATTGCCTTTTCTATAGTAAATTATTCAAAAAATAATTTTATACTCTCGCAAATTTTAAATACGCCAGGGATTGCCTTTTCTATAGTAAATTATTCAAAAAATAATTTTCTACTGTCGCAAATTTTAATTGCGCCAGGGATTGCCTTTTCTACAGTAAATTATTCAAAAAATAATTTTATACTGTCGCAAATTTTAATTACGCCAGGGATTGCCTTTTCTATAGTAAATTATTCAAAAAATAATTTTTTATTGTCGCAAATTTTAATTACGCCAGGGATTGCCTTTTCTATAGTAAATTATTCAAAAAATAATTTTTTACTGTCGCAAATTTTAATTACGCCAAGGATTGCCTTTTCTATAGTAAATTATTCAAAAAATAATTTTATACTGTCGCAAATTTCAAATCCGCCAGGGATTGCCTTTTCTATAGTAAATTATTCAAAAAATAATTTTCTACTGTCGCAAATTTTAATTGCGCCAGGGATTGCCTTTTCTATAGTAAATTATTCAAAAATAATTTTATACTGTCGCAAATTTTAATTACGCCAGGGATTGCCTTTTCTATAGTAAATTATTCAAAAAATAATTTTTTACTGTCGCAAATTTTAAATACGCCAGGGATTGCCTTTTCTATAGTAAATTATTCAAAAAATAATTTTATACTGTCGCAAATTTTAATTACGCCAGGGATTGCCTTTTCTATAGTAAATTATTCAAAAAATAATTTTATACTGTCGCAAATTTTAATTACGCCAGGGATTGCCTGTTCTATAGTAAATTATTCAAAAAATAATTTTCTACTGTCGCAAATTTTAATTGCGCCAGGGATTGCTTTTTCTATAGTAAATTATTCAAAAAATAATTTTATACTGTCGCAAATTTTAATTACGCCAGGGATTGCCTTTTCTATAGTAAATTATTCAAAAAATAATTTTCTACCGTCGCAAATTTTAATTACGCCAGGGATTGCCTTTTCTATAGTAAATTATTCAAAAAATAATTTTTTACTGTCGCAAATTTTAAGTGCGCCAGGGATTGCCTTTTCTATAGTAAATTATTCAAAAAATAATTTTATACTGTCGCAAATTTTAATTACGCCAGGGATTGCCTTTTCTATAGTAAATTATTCAAAAAATAATTTTTTACTGTTGCAAATTTTAATTACGCCAGGGATTGCCTTTTCTATAGTAAATTATTCAAAAAATAATTTTCTACTGTCGCAAATTTTAATTGCGCCAGGGATTGCCTTTTCTATAGTAAATTATTCAAAAAATAATTTTTTAATGTCGCAAATTTTAAGTGCGCCAGGGATTGCCTTTTCTATAGTAAATTATTCAAAAAATAATTTTCTACTGTCGCAAATTTTAATTACGCCAGGGATTGCCTTTTCTATAGTAAATTATTCAAAAAATAATTTTCTACTGTCGCAAATTTTAATTGCGCCAGGGATTGCCTTTTCTATAGTAAATTATTCAAAAAATAATTTTCTACTGTCGCAAATTTTAATTACGCCAGGGATTGCCTTTTCTATAGTAAAATTATTCAAAAAATAATTTTCTACTGTCGAAAATTTTAATTACGCCAGGGATTGCCTTTTCTATAGTAAATTATTCAAAAAATAATTTTCTACTGTCGCAAATTTTAATTGCGCCAGGCATTGCCTTTTCTATAGTAAATTATTCAAAAAATAATTTTATACTGTCGCCAATTTTAATTACGCCAGGGATTGCCTTTTCTATAGTAAATTATTCAAAAAATAATTTTATACTGTCGCAAATTTTAATTGTGCCAGGGATTGCCTTTTCTATAGTAAATTATTCAAAAAATAATTTTTTACTATCGCAAGTTTTAATTAGGGATTGCCTTTTCTATAGTAAATTATTCAAAAAAATAATTTTTACTGTCGCAAATTTTAATTGCGCCAGGGATTGCCTTTTCTATAGTAAATTTTGCAAAAAAATAATTTTATACTGTCGCAAATTTCAAATCCGCCAGGGATTGCCTTTTCTATAGTAAATTATTCAAAAAATAATTTTATACTGTCGCAAATTTTAATTACGCCAGGGATTGCCTTTTCTATAGTAAATTATTCAAAAAATAATTTTATACTGTCGCAAATTTTAATTACGCCAGGGATTGCCTTTTCTATAGTAAATTATTCAAAAAATAATTTTTTACTGTCGCAAATTTTAATTACGCCAGGGATTGCCTTTTCTATAGTAAATTATTCAAAAAATAATTTTTTACTGTCGCAAATTTTAATTACGCCAGGGATTGCCTTTTCTATAGTAAATTATTCAAAAAATAATTTTATACTGTCGCAAATTTCAAATCCGCCAGGGATTGCCTTTTCTATAGTAAATTATTCAAAAAATAATTTCCTACTTTCGCAAAATTTTAATTGCGCCAGGGATTGCCTTTTCTATAGTAAATTATTCAAAAAATAATTTTATACTGTTGCAAATTTTAATTACGCCAGGGATTGCCTTTTCTATAGTAAATTATTCAAAAAATAATTTTTTACTGTCGCAAATTTTAAATACCCCAGGGATTGCCTTTTCTATAGTAAATTATTCAAAAAATAATTTTCTACTGTCGCAAATTTTAATTGCGCCAGGGATTGCCTTTTCTATAGTAAAATATTCAAAAAATAATTTTATACCGTCGCAAATTTTAATTACGCCAGGGATTGACTTTTCTATAGTAAATTATTCAAAAAATAATGTTATACTGTCGCAAATTTTAATTACGCCAGGGATTGCCTTTTCTATAGTAAATTATTCAAAAAATAATTTTATACTGTCGCAAATTTTAATTACGCCGGGGATTGCCTTTTCTATAGTAAATTATTCAAAAAATAATTTTATACTGTCGCAAATTTTAATTACGCCAGGGATTGCCTTTTCTATAGTAAATTATTCAAAAAATAATTTTTTACTGTCGCAAATTTCAATTTCGCCAGGTAAGTTATTCAAAAAATAACTATATACTGTCGCAAATTTTAATTACGCCAGGGATTGCCTTTTCTATAGTAAATAATTCAAAAAATAATTTTATACTGTCGCAAATTTTAATTACGCCAGGGATTGCCTTTTCTATAGTAAATTATTCAAAAAATAATTTTATACTGTCGCAAATTTTAATTACGCCAGGGATTGCCTTTTCTATAGTAAATTATTCAAAAAATAATTTTCTACTGTCGCAAATTTTAATTACGCCAGGGATTGCCTTTTCTATAGTACATTATTCAAAAAATAATTTTATACTGTCGCAAATTTTAATTACGCCAGGGATTGCCTTTTCTATAGTAAATTATTCAAAAAATAATTTTATACTGTCGCAAATTTTAATTACGCCAGGGATTGCCTTTTCTATAGAAAATTATTCAAAAAATAATTTTTTACTGTCGCAAATTTTAATTACGCCAGGGATTGCCTTTTCTATAGTAAATTATTCAAAAAATAATTTTATACTGTCGCAAATTTTAAATACGCCAGGGATTGCCTTTTCTATAGTAAATTATTCAAAAAATAATTTTTTACTGTCGCAAATTTTAAATACCCCAGGGATTGCCTTTTCTATAGTAAATTATTCAAAAAATAATTTTCTACTGTCGCAAATTTTAATTGCGCCAGGGATTGCCTTTTCTATAGTAAAATATTCAAAAAATAATTTTATACCGTCGCAAATTTTAATTACGCCAGGGATTGCCTTTTCTATAGTAAATTATTCAAAAAATAATGTTATACTGTCGCAAATTTTAATTACGCCAGGGATTGCCTTTTCTATAGTAAATTATTCAAAAAATAATTTTATACTGTCGCAAATTTTAATTACGCCAGGGATTGCCTTTTCTATAGTAAATTATTCAAAAAATAATTTTATACTGTCGCAAATTTTAATTACGCCAGGGATTGCCTTTTCTATAGTAAATTATTCAAAAAATAATTTTTTACTGTCGCAAATTTCAATTTCGCCAGGTAAATTATTCAAAAAATAACTTTATACTGTCGCAAATTTTAATTACGCCAGGGATTGCCTTTTCTATAGTAAATAATTCAAAAAATAATTTTATACTGTCGCAAATTTTAATTACGCCAGGGATTGCCTTTTCTATAGTAAATTATTCAAAAAATAATTTTTTACTGTCGCAAATTTCAATTTCGCCAGGTAAATTATTCCAAAAATAACTTTATACTGTCGCAAATTTTAATTACGCCAGGGAATGCCTTTTCTATAGTAAATTATTCAAAAAATAATTTTATACTGTCGCAAATTTTAATTACGCCAGGGATTGCCTTTTCTTTAGTAAATTATTCAAAAAATAATTTTTTACTGTCGCAAATTTCAATTTCGCCAGGTAAGTTATTCAAAAAATAACTTTATACTGTCGCAAATTTTAATTACGCCAGGGATTGCCTTTTCTATAGTAAATAATTCAAAAAATAATTTTATACTGTCGCAAATTTTAATTACGCCAGGGATTGCCTTTTCTATAGTAAATTATTCAAAAAATAATTTTATACTGTCGCAAATTTTAATTACGCCAGGGATTGCCTTTTCTATAGTAAATTATTCAAAAAATAATTTTCTACTGTCGCAAATTTTAATTACGCCAGGGATTGCCTTTTCTATAGTACATCATTCAAAAAATAATTTTATACTGTCGCAAATTTTAATTACGCCAGGGATTGCCTTTTCTATAGTAAATTATTCAAAAAATAATTTTATACTGTCGCAAATTTTAATTACGCCAGGGATTGCCTTTTCTATAGAAAATTATTCAAAAAATAATTTTTTACTGTCGCAAATTTTAATTACGCCAGGGATTGCCTTTTCTATAGTAAATTATTCAAAAAATAATTTTATACTGTCGCAAATTTTAAATACGCCAGGGATTGCCTTTTCTATAGTAAATTATTCAAAAAATAATTTTTTACTGTCGCAAATTTTAAATACCCCAGGGATTGCCTTTTCTATAGTAAATTATTCAAAAAATAATTTTCTACTGTCGCAAATTTTAATTGCGCCAGGGATTGCCTTTTCTATAGTAAAATATTCAAAAAATAATTTTATACCGTCGCAAATTTTAATTACGCCAGGGATTGCCTTTTCTATAGTAAATTATTCAAAAAATAATGTTATACTGTCGCAAATTTTAATTACGCCAGGGATTGCCTTTTCTATAGTAAATTATTCAAAAAATAATTTTATACTGTCGCAAATTTTAATTACGCCAGGGATTGCCTTTTCTATAGTAAATTATTCAAAAAATAATTTTATACTGTCGCAAATTTTAATTACGCCAGGGATTGCCTTTTCTATAGTAAATTATTCAAAAAATAATTTTTTACTGTCGCAAATTTCAATTTCGCCAGGTAAATTATTCAAAAAATAACTTTATACTGTCGCAAATTTTAATTACGCCAGGGATTGCCTTTTCTATAGTAAATAATTCAAAAAATAATTTTATACGGTCGCAAATTTTAATTACGCCAGGGATTGCCTTTTCTATAGTAAATTATTCAAAAAATAATTTTTTACTGTCGCAAATTTCAATTTCGCCAGGTAAATTATTCAAAAAATAACTTTATACTGTCGCAAATTTTAATTACGCCAGGGAATGCCTTTTCTATAGTAAATTATTCAAAAAATAATTTTATACTGTCGCAAATTTTAATTACGCCAGGGATTGCCTTTTCTTTAGTAAATTATTCAAAAAATAATTTTTTACTGTCGCAAATTTCAATTTCGCCAGGTAAGTTATTCAAAAAATAACTTTATACTGTCGCAAATTTTAATTACGCCAGGGATTGCCTTTTCTATAGTAAATAATTCAAAAAATAATTTTATACTGTCGCAAATTTTAATTACGCCAGGGATTGCCTTTTCTATAGTAAATTATTCAAAAAATAATTTTATACTGTCGCAAATTTTAATTACGCCAGGGATTGCCTTTTCTATAGTAAATTATTCAAAAAATAATTTTCTACTGTCGCAAATTTTAATTACGCCAGGGATTGCCTTTTCTATAGTACATTATTCAAAAAATAATTGTATACTGTCGCAAATTTTAATTACGCCAGGGATTGCCTTTTCTATAGTAAATTATTCAAAAAATAATTTTATACTGTCGCAAATTTTAATTACGCCAGGGATTGCCTTTTCTATAGTAAATTATTCAAAAAATAATTTTTTACTGTCGCAAATTTCAATTTCGCCAGGTAAATTATTCAAAAAATAACTTTATACTGTCGCAAATTTTAATTACGCCAGGGATTGCCTTTTCTATAGTAAATAATTCAAAAAATAATTTTATACTGTCGCAAATTTTAATTACGCCAGGGATTGCCTTTTCTATAGTAAATTATTCAAAAAATAATTTTTTACTGTCGCAGATTTCAATTTCGCCAGGTAAATTATTCAAAAAATAACTTTATACTGTCGCAAATTTTAATTACGCCAGGGATTGCCTTTTCTATAGTAAATAATTCAAAAAATAATTTTATACTGTCGCAAATTTTAATTACGCCAGGGATTGCCTTTTCTATAGTAAATTATTCAAAAAATAATTTTTTACTGTCGCAAATTTCAATTTCGCCAGGTAAATTATTCAAAAAATAACTTTATACTGTCGCAAATTTTAATTACGCCAGGGATTGCCTTTTCTATAGTAAATAATTCAAAAAATAATTTTATACTGTCGCAAATTTTAATTACGCCAGGGATTGCCTTTTCTATAGTAAATTATTCAAAAAATAATTTTTTACTGTCGCAAATTTCAATTTCGCCAGGTAAATTATTCAAAAAATAACTTTATACTGTCGCAAATTTTAATTACGCCAGGGATTGCCTTTTCTATAGTAAATAATTCAAAAAATAATTTTATACTGTCGCAAATTTTAATTACGCCAGGGATTGCCTTTTCTATAGTAAATTATTCAAAAAATAATTTTTTACTGTCGCAAATTTTAAGTGCGCCAGGGATTGCCTTTTCTATAGTAAATTATTCAAAAAATAATTTTATACTGTTCCAAATTTTAATTACGCCAGGGATTGCCTTTTCTATAGTAAATTATTCAAAAAATAATTTTATACTGTCGCAAATTTTAATTACGCCAGGGATTGCCTTTTCTATAGTAAATTATTCAAAAAATAATTTTATACTGTCGGAAATTTTAATTACGCCAGGGATTGCCTTTTCTATAGTAAATTATTCAAAAAATAATTTTTTACTGTCGCAAATTTCAATTTCGCCAGGTAAATTATTCAAAAAATAACTTTATACTGTCGCAAATTTTAATTACGCCAGGGATTGCCTTTTCTATAGTAAATAATTCAAAAAATAATTTTATACTGTCGCAAATTTTAATTACGCCAGGGATTGCCTTTTCTATAGTAAATTATTCAAAAAATAATTTTATACTGTCGCAAATTTTAATTACGCCAGGGATTGCCTTTTCTATAGTAAATTATTCAAAAAATAATTTTCTACTGTCGCAAATTTTAATTACGCCAGGGATTGCCTTTTCTATAGTACATTATTCAAAAAATAATTTTATACTGTCGCAAATTTTAATTACGCCAGGGATTGCCTTTTCTATAGTAAATTATTCAAAAAATAATTTTATACTGTCGCAAATTTTAATTACGCCAGGGATTGCCTTTTCTATAGTAAATTATTCAAAAAATAATTTTATACTGTCGCAAATTTTAATTACGCCAGGGATTGCCTTTTCTATAGTAAATTATTCAAAAAATAATTTTATACTGTCGCAAATTTTAATTACGCCAGGGATTGCCTTTTCTATAGTAAATTATTCAAAAAATAATTTTTTACTGTCGCAAATTTCAATTTCGCCAGGTAAATTATTCAAAAAATAACTTTATACTGTCGCAAATTTTAATTACGCCAGGGATTGCCTTTTCTATAGTAAATAATTCAAAAAATAATTTTATACTGTCGCAAATTTTAATTACGCCAGGGATTGCCTTTTCTATAGTAAATTATTCAAAAAATAATTTTTTACTGTCGCAAATTTTAATTACGCCAGGGATTGCCTTTTCTATAGTAAATTATTCAAAAAATAATTTTATACTGTCGCAAATTTTAAATACGCCAGGGATTGCCTTTTCTATAGTAAATTATTCAAAAAATAATTTTCTACTGTCACAAATTTTAATTGCGCCAGGGATTGCCTTTTCTATAGTAAATTATTCAAAAAATAATGTTATACTGTCGCAAATTTTAATTACGCCAGGGATTGCCTTTTCTATAGTAAATTATTCAAAAAATAATTTTTTACTGTCGCAAATTTTAAGTGCGCCAGGGATTGCCTTTTCTATAGTAAATTATTCAAAAAATAATTTTATACTGTCGCAAATTTTAATTACGCCAGGGATTGCCTTTTCTATAGTAAATTATCCAAAAAATAATTTTTTACTGTCGCAAATTTTAAGTGCAGGGATTGCCTTTTCTATAGTAAATTATTCAAAAAATAATTTTATACTGTCGCAAATTTTAATTACGCCAGGGATTGCCTTTTCTATAGTAAATTATTCAAAAAATAATTTTATACTGTCGCAAATTTTAATTACGCCAGGGATTGCCTTTTCTATAGTAAATTATTCAAAAAATAATTTTTTACTGTCGCAAATTTCAATTTCGCCAGGTAAATTATTCAAAAAATAACTTTATACTGTCGCAAATTTTAATTACGCCAGGGATTGCCTTTTCTATAGTAAATAATTCAAAAATAATTTTATACTGTCGCAAATTTTAATTACGCCAGGGATTGCCTTTTCTATAGTAAATTATTCAAAAAATAATTTTTTACTGTCGCAAATTTTAATTACGCCAGGGATTGCCTTTTCTATAGTAAATTATTCAAAAAATAATTTTATACTGTCGCAAATTTTAAATACGCCAGGGATTGCCTTTTCTATAGTAAATTATTCAAAAAATAATTTTCTACTGTCACAAATTTTAATTGCGCCAGGGATTGCCTTTTCTATAGTAAATTATTCAAAAAATAATGTTATACTGTCGCAAATTTTAATTACGCCAGGGATTGCCTTTTCTATAGTAAATTATTCAAAAAATAATTTTTTACTGTCGCAAATTTTAAGTGCGCCAGGGATTGCCTTTTCTATAGTAAATTATTCATAAAATAATTTTATACTGTCGCAAATTTTAATTACGCCAGGGATTGCCTTTTCTATAGTAAATTATCCAAAAAATAATTTTTTACTGTCGCAAATTTTAAGTGCAGGGATTGCCTTTTCTATAGTAAATTATTCAAAAAATAATTTTATACTGTCGCAAATTTTAATTACGCCAGGGATTGCCTTTTCTATAGTAAATTATTCAAAAAATAATTTTCTACTGTCGCAAATTTTAATTACGCCAGGGATTGCCTTTTCTATAGTAAATTATTCAAAAAATAATTTTATACTGTCGCAAATTTTAATTACGCCAGGGATTGCCTTTTCTATAGTAAATTATTCAAAAAATAATTTTATACTGTCGCAAATTTTAATTACGCCAGGGATTGCCTTTTCTATAGTAAATTATTCAAAAAATAATTTTTTACTGTCGCAAATTTTAATTACGCCAGGGATTGCCTTTTCTATAGTAAATTATTCAAAAAATAATTTTTTACTGTCGCAAATTTTAATTACGCCAGGGATTGCCTTTTCTATAGTAAATTATTCAAAAAATAATTTTCTACTGTCGCAAATTTCAAATCCGCCAGGTATTGCCTTTTCTATAGTAAATTATTCAAAAAATTATTTTCTACTGTCGCAAATTTTAATTGCGCCAGGGATTGCCTTTTCTATAGTAAATTATTCAAAAAATAATTTTATACTGTCGCAAATTTTAATTACGCCAGGGATTGCCTTTTCTATAGTAAATTATTCAAAAAATAATTTTTTACTGTCGCAAATTTTAAATACGCCAGGGATTGCCTTTTCTATAGTAAATTATTCAAAAAATAATGTTATACTGTCGCAAATTTTAATTACGCCAGGGATTGCCTTTTCTATAGTAAATTATTCAAAAAATAATTTTATACTGTCGCAAATTTTAATTACGCCAGGGATTGCCTTTTCTATAGTAAATTATTCAAAAAATAATTTTATACTGTCGCAAATTTTAATTACGCCAGGGATTGCCTTTTCTATAGTAAATTATTCAAAAAATAATTTTTTACGGTCGCAAATTTCAATTTCGCCAGGTAAATTATTCAAAAAATAATTTTATACTGTCGCAAATTTTAACTACGCCAGGGATTGCCTTTTCTATAGTAAATTATTCAAAAAATAATTTTATACTGTCGCAAATTTTAATTACGCCAGGGATTGCCTTTTCTATAGTAAATTATTCAAAAAATAATTTTATACTGTCGCAAATTCTAATTACGCCAGGGATTGCCTTTTCTATAGTAAATTATTCAAAAAATAATTTTCTACTGTCGCAAATTTTAATTACGCCAGGGATTGCCTTTTCTATAGTAAATTATTCAAAAAATAATTTTTTACTGTCGCAAATTTTAATTGCGCCAGGGATTGCCTTTTCTATAGTAAATTATTCAAAAAATAATTTTATACTGTCGCAAATTTTAATTACGCCAGGGATTGCCTTTACTATAGTAAATTATTCAAAAAATAATTTTCTACTGTCGCAAATTTTAATTGCGCCAGGGATTGCCTTTTCTATAGTAAATTATTCAAAAAATAATTTTCTACTGTCGCAAATTTTAATTGCGCCAGGGATTGCCTTTTCTATAGTAAATTATTCAAAAAATAATTTTATACTGTCGCAAATTTTAATTACGCCAGGGATTGCCTTTTCTATAGTAAATTATTCAAAAAATAATTTTATACTGTCGCAAATTTTAATTACGCCAGGGATTACCTTTTCTATAGTAAATTATTCAAAAAATAATTTTTTACTGTCGCAAATTTTAATTACGCCAGGGATTGCCTTTTCTATAGTAAATTATTCAAAAAATAATTTTATACTGTCGCAAATTTTAAATACGCCAGGGATTGCCTTTTCTATAGTAAACTATTCAAAAATAATTTTCTACTGTCACAAATTTTAATTGCGCCACGGATTGCCTTTTCTATAGTAAATTATTCAAAAAATAATTTTTTACTGTCGCAAATTTTAAGTGCGCCAGGGATTGCCTTTTCTATAGTAAATTATTCAAAAAATAATTTTATACTGTCGCAAATTTTAATTACGCCAGGGATTGCCTTTTCTTTAGTAAATTATTCAAAAAATAATTTTCTACTGTCGCAAATTTTAATTACGCCAGGGATTGCCTTTTCTATAGTAAATTATTCAAAAAATAATTTTATACTGTCGCAAATTTTAAATACGCCAGGGATTGCCTTTTCTATAGTAAATTACTCAAAAAATAATTTTCTACTGTCGCAAATTTTAAGTGCGCCAGGGATTGCCTTTTCTATAGTAAATTATTCAAAAAATAATTTTTTACTGTCGCAAGTTTTAATTACGCCAGGGATTGCCTTTTCTATAGTAAATTATTCAAAAAATAATTTTCTACTGTCGCAAATTTTAATTACGCCAGGGATTGCCTTTTCTATAGTAAATTATTCAAAAAATAATTTTCTGCTGTCGCAAATTGTAATTGCGCCAGGGATTGCCTTTTCTATAGTAAATTATTCAAAAAATAATTTTATACTGTCGCAAATTTTAATTACTCCAGGGATTGCCTTTTCTATAGTAAATTATTCAAAAATAATTTTCTACTGTCGCAAATTTTAATTACGCCAGGGATTGCCTTTTCTATAGTAAATTATTCAAAAAATAATTTTTTACTGTCGCAAATTTTGATTGCGCCAGGGATTGCCTTTTCTATTGTAAATTATTCAAAAAATAATTTTTTACTGTCGCAAATTTTAATTACGCCAGGGATTGCCTTTTCTATAGTAAATTATTCAAAAAATAATTTTTTACTGTCGCAAATTTTAATTACGCCAGGGATTGCCTTTTCTATAGTAAATTATTCAAAAAATAATTTTCTACTGTCGCAAATTTTAATTACGCCAGGGATTGCCTTTTCTATAGTAAATTATTCAAAAAATAATTTTATACTGTCGCAAATTTTAATTACGCCAGGGATTGCCTTTTCTATAGTAAATTATTCAAAAAATAATTTTTTACTGTCGCAAATTTTAAATACGCCAGGGATTGCCTTTTCTATAGTAAATTATTCAAAAAATAATGTTATACTGTCGCAAATTTTAATTACGCCAGGGATTGCCTTTTCTATAGTAAATTATTCAAAAAATAATTTTATACTGTCGCAAATTTTAATTACGCCAGGGATTGCCTTTTCTATAGTAAATTATTCAAAAAATAATTTTATACTGTCGCAAATTTTAATTACGCCAGGGATTGCCTTTTCTATAGTAAATTATTCAAAAAATAATTTTTTACGGTCGCAAATTTCAATTTCGCCAGGTAGATTATTCAAAAAATAATTTTATACTGTCGCAAATTTTAACTACGCCAGGGATTGCCTTTTCTATAGTAAATTATTCAAAAAATAATTTTATACTGTCGCAAATTTTAATTACGCCAGGGATTGCCTTTTCTATAGTAAATTATTCAAAAAATAATTTTATACTGTCGCAAATTCTAATTACGCCAGGGATTGCCTTTTCTATAGTAAATTATTCAAAAAATAATTTTCTACTGTCGCAAATTTTAATTACGCCAGGGATTGCCTTTTCTATAGTAAATTATTCAAAAAATAATTTTTTACTGTCGCAAATTTTAATTGCGCCAGGGATTGCCTTTTCTATAGTAAATTATTCAAAAAATAATTTTATACTGTCGCAAATTTTAATTACGCCAGGGATTGCCTTTACTATAGTAAATTATTCAAAAAATAATTTTCTACTGTCGCAAATTTTAATTGCGCCAGGGATTGCCTTTTCTATAGTAAATTATTCAAAAAATAATTTTATACTGTCGCAAATTTTAATTACGCCAGGGATTGCCTTTTCTATAGTAAATTATTCAAAAAATAATTTTATACTGTCGCAAATTTTAATTACGCCAGGGATTGCCTTTTCTATAGTAAATTATTCAAAAATAATTTTTTACTGTCGCAAATTTTAATTACGCCAGGGATTGCCTTTTCTATAGTAAATTATTCAAAAAATAATTTTTTACTGTCGCAAATTTTAATTACGCCAGGGATTGCCTTTTCTATAGTAAATTATTCAAAAAATAATTTTATACTGTCGCAAATTTTAATTACGCCAGGGATTGCCTTTTCTATAGTAAATTATTCAAAAAATAATTTTTTACGGTCGCAAATTTCAATTTCGCCAGGTAAATTATTCAAAAAATAATTTTATACTGTCGCAAATTTTAACTACGCCAGGGATTGCCTTTTCTATAGTAAATTATTCAAAAAATAATTTTATACTGTCGCAAATTTTAATTACGCCAGGGATTGCCTTTTCTATAGTAAATTATTCAAAAAATAATTTTATACTGTCGCAAATTCTAATTACGCCAGGGATTGCCTTTTCTATAGTAAATTATTCAAAAAATAATTTTCTACTGTCGCAAATTTTAATTACGCCAGGGATTGCCTTTTCTATAGTAAATTATTCAAAAAATAATTTTTTACTGTCGCAAATTTTAATTGCGCCAGGGATTGCCTTTTCTATAGTAAATTATTCAAAAAATAATTTTATACTGTCGCAAATTTTAATTACGCCAGGGATTGCCTTTACTATAGTAAATTATTCAAAAAATAATTTTCTACTGTCGCAAATTTTAATTGCGCCAGGGATTGCCTTTTCTATAGTAAATTATTCAAAAAATAATTTTCTACTGTCGCAAATTTTAATTGCGCCAGGGATTGCCTTTTCTATAGTAAATTATTCAAAAAATAATTTTATACTGTCGCAAATTTTAATTACGCCAGGGATTGCCTTTTCTATAGTAAATTATTCAAAAAATAATTTTATACTGTCGCAAATTTTAATTACGCCAGGGATTACCTTTTCTATAGTAAATTATTCAAAAAATAATTTTTTACTGTCGCAAATTTTAATTACGCCAGGGATTGCCTTTTCTATAGTAAATTATTCAAAAAATAATTTTATACTGTCGCAAATTTTAAATACGCCAGGGATTGCCTTTTCTATAGTAAATTATTCAAAAATAATTTTCTACTGTCACAAATTTTAATTGCGCCAGGGATTGCCTTTTCTATAGTAAATTATTCAAAAAATAATTTTTTACTGTCGCAAATTTTAAGTGCGCCAGGGATTGCCTTTTCTATAGTAAATTATTCAAAAAATAATTTTATACTGTCGCAAATTTTAATTACGCCAGGGATTGCCTTTTCTTTAGTAAATTATTCAAAAAATAATTTTCTACTGTCGCAAATTTTAATTACGCCAGGGATTGCCTTTTCTATAGTAAATTATTCAAAAAATAATTTTATACTGTCGCAAATTTTAAATACGCCAGGGATTGCCTTTTCTATAGTAAATTACTCAAAAAATAATTTTCTACTGTCGCAAATTTTAAGTGCGCCAGGGATTGCCTTTTCTATAGTAAATTATTCAAAAAATAATTTTTTACTGTCGCAAGTTTTAATTACGCCAGGGATTGCCTTTTCTATAGTAAATTATTCAAAAAATAATTTTCTACTGTCGCAAATTTTAATTACGCCAGGGATTGCCTTTTCTATAGTAAATTATTCAAAAAATAATTTTCTGCTGTCGCAAATTGTAATTGCGCCAGGGATTGCCTTTTCTATAGTAAATTATTCAAAAAATAATTTTATACTGTCGCAAATTTTAATTACTCCAGGGATTGCCTTTTCTATAGTAAATTATTCAAAAAATAATTTTCTACTGTCGCAAATTTTAATTACGCCAGGGATTGCCTTTTCTATAGTAAATTATTCAAAAAATACTTTTTTACTGTCGCAAATTTTGATTGCGCCAGGGATTGCCTTTTCTATTGTAAATTATTCAAAAAATAATTTTCTATTGTCGCAAATTTTAATTAAGCCAGGGATTGCCTTTTCTATAGTAAATTATTCAAAAAATAATTTTATACTGTCGCAAATTTTAATTACGCCAGGGATTGCCTTTTCTATAGTAAATTATTCAAAAAATAATTTTATACTGTAGCAAATTTTAAATACGCCGGGGATTGCCTTTTCTATAGTAAATTATTCAAAAAATATTTTTATACTGTCGCAAATTTTAATTACGCCAGGGATTGCCTTTTCTATAGTAAATTATTCAAAAAATAATTTTTTACTGTCGCAAATTTTAATTACGCCAGGGATTGCCTTTTCTATAGTAAATTATTCAAAAAATAATTTTCTACTGTCGCAAATTTTAATTACGCCAGGGATTGCCTTTTCTATAATAAATTATTCAAAAAATAATTTTATACTGTCGCAAATTTTAATTGCGCCAGGGATTGCCTTTTCTATAGTAAATTATTCAAAAAATAATTTTATACTGTCGCAAATTTTAATTACGCCAGGGATTGCCTTTTCTATAGTAAATTATTCAAAAAATAATTTTCTAATGTCGCAAATTTTAATTGCGCCAGGGATTGCCTTTTCTATAGTAAATTATTCAAAAAAAAATTTTCTACTGTCGCAAATTTTAATTGCGCCAGGGATTGCCTTTTCTATAGTAAATTATTCAAAAAATAATTTTATACTGTCGCAAATTTTAATTACGCCAGGATTGCCTTTTCTATAGTAAATTATTCAAAAAATAATTTTATACTGTCGCAAATTTTAATTATGCCAGGGATTGCCTTTTCTATAGTAAATTATTCAAAAAGTAATTTTTTACTGTCGCAAATTTTAATTACGCCAGGGATTGCCTTTTCTATAGTAAATTATTCAAAAAATAATTTTATACTGTCGCAAATTTTAAATCCGCCAGGGATTGCCTTTTCTATAGTAAATTATTCAAAAAATAATTTTCTACTGTCACAAATTTTAATTGCGCCAGGGATTGCCTTTTCTATAGTAAATTATTCAAAAAATAATTTTATACTGTCGCAAATTTTAATTACGCCAGGGATTGCCTTTTCTATAGTAAATTATTCAAAGAATAATTTTTTACTGTCGCAAATTTTAAGTGCGCCAGGGATTGCCTTTTCTATAGTAAATTATTCAAAAAATAATTTTATACTGTCGCAAATTTTAATTACGCCAGGGATTGCCTTTTCTATAGTAAATTATTCAAAAAATAATTTTATACTGTCGCAAATTTTAATTACGCCAGGGATTGCCTTTTCTATAGTAAATTATTCAAAGAATAATTTTTTACTGTCGCAAATTTTAAGTGCGCCAGGGATTGCCTTTTCTATAGTAAATTATTCAAAAAATAATTTTATACTGTCGCAAATTTTAATTACGCCAGGGATTGCCTTTTCTATAGTAAATTATTCAAAAAATAATTTTCTACTGTCGCAAATTTTAATTACGCCAGGGATTGCCTTTTCTATAGTAAATAATTCAAAAAATAATTTTATACTGTCGCAAATTTTAATTACGCCAGGGATTGCCTTTTCTATAGTAAATTATTCAAAAAATAATTTTTTACTGTCGCAAATTTCAGTTTCGCCAGGTAAATTATTCAAAAAATAACTTTATACTGTCGCAAATTTTAATTACGCCAGGGATTGCCTTTTCTATAGTAAATAATTCAAAAAATAATTTTATACTGTCGCAAATTTTAATTACGCCAGGGATTGCCTTTTCTATAGTAAATTATTCAAAAAATAATTTTATACTGTCGCAAATTTTAATCACGCCAGGGATTGCCTTTTCTATAGTAAATTATTCAAAAAATAATTTTATACTGTCGCAAATTTTAATTACGCCAGGGATTGCCTTTTCTATAGTAAATTATTCAAAAAATAATTTTATACTGTCGCAAATTTTAATTACGCCAGGGATTACCTTTTCTATAGTAAATTATTCAAAAAATAATTTTTTACTGTCGCAAATTTTAATTACGCCAGGGATTGCCTTTTCTATAGTAAATTATTCAAAAAATAATTTTATACTGTCGCAAATTTTAAATACGCCAGGGATTGCCTTTTCTATAGTAAATTATTCAAAAATAATTTTCTACTGTCACAAATTTTAATTGCGCCAGGGATTGCCTTTTCTATAGTAAATTATTCAAAAAATAATTTTTTACTGTCGCAAATTTTAAGTGCGCCAGGGATTGCCTTTTCTATAGTAAATTATTCAAAAAATAATTTTATACTGTCGCAAATTTTAATTACGCCAGGGATTGCCTTTTCTTTAGTAAATTATTCAAAAAATAATTTTCTACTGTCGCAAATTTTAATTACGCCAGGGATTGCCTTTTCTATAGTAAATTATTCAAAAAATAATTTTATACTGTCGCAAATTTTAAATACGCCAGGGATTGCCTTTTCTATAGTAAATTACTCAAAAAATAATTTTCTACTGTCGCAAATTTTAAGTGCGCCAGGGATTGCCTTTTCTATAGTAAATTATTCAAAAAATAATTTTTTACTGTCGCAAGTTTTAATTACGCCAGGGATTGCCTTTTCTATAGTAAATTATTCAAAAAATAATTTTCTACTGTCGCAAATTTTAATTACGCCAGGGATTGCCTTTTCTATAGTAAATTATTCAAAAAATAATTTTCTGCTGTCGCAAATTGTAATTGCGCCAGGGATTGCCTTTTCTATAGTAAATTATTCAAAAAATAATTTTATACTGTCGCAAATTTTAATTACGCCAGGGATTGCCTTTTCTATAGTAAATTATTCAAAAAATAATTTTCTAATGTCGCAAATTTTAATTGCGCCAGGGATTGCCTTTTCTATAGTAAATTATTCAAAAAATAATTTTCTACTGTCGCAAATTTTAATTGCGCCAGGGATTGCCTTTTCTATAGTAAATTATTCAAAAAATAATTTTATACTGTCGCAAATTTTAATTACGCCAGGGATTGCCTTTTCTATAGTAAATTATTCAAAAAATAATTTTATACTGTCGCAAATTTTAATTATGCCAGGGATTGCCTTTTCTATAGTAAATTATTCAAAAAGTAATTTTTTACTGTCGCAAATTTTAATTACGCCAGGGATTGCCTTTTCTATAGTAAATTATTCAAAAAATAATTTTATACTGTCGCAAATTTTAAATCCGCCAGGGATTGCCTTTTCTATAGTAAATTATTCAAAAAATAATTTTCTACTGTCACAAATTTTAATTGCGCCAGGGATTGCCTTTTCTATAGTAAATTATTCAAAAAATAATTTTATACTGTCGCAAATTTTAATTACGCCAGGGATTGCCTTTTCTATAGTAAATTATTCAAAGAATAATTTTTTACTGTCGCAAATTTTAAGTGCGCCAGGGATTGCCTTTTCTATAGTAAATTATTCAAAAAATAATTTTATACTGTCGCAAATTTTAATTACGCCAGGGATTGCCTTTTCTATAGTAAATTATTCAAAAAATAATTTTATACTGTCGCAAATTTTAATTACGCCAGGGATTGCCTTTTCTATAGTAAATTATTCAAAGAATAATTTTTTACTGTCGCAAATTTTAAGTGCGCCAGGGATTGCCTTTTCTATAGTAAATTATTCAAAAAATAATTTTATACTGTCGCAAATTTTAATTACGCCAGGGATTGCCTTTTCTATAGTAAATTATTCAAAAAATAATTTTCTACTGTCGCAAATTTTAATTACGCCAGGGATTGCCTTTTCTATAGTAAATAATTCAAAAAATAATTTTATACTGTCGCAAATTTTAATTACGCCAGGGATTGCCTTTTCTATAGTAAATTATTCAAAAAATAATTTTTTACTGTCGCAAATTTCAGTTTCGCCAGGTAAATTATTCAAAAAATAACTTTATACTGTCGCAAATTTTAATTACGCCAGGGATTGCCTTTTCTATAGTAAATAATTCAAAAAATAATTTTATACTGTCGCAAATTTTAATTACGCCAGGTAAATTATTCAAAAAATAACTTTATACTGTCGCAAATTTTAATTACGCCAGGGATTGCCTTTTCTATAGTAAATTATTCAAAAAATAATTTTATACTGTCGCAAATTTTAATCACGCCAGGGATTGCCTTTTCTATAGTAAATTATTCAAAAAATAATTTTATACTGTCGCAAATTTTAATTGCGCCAGCGATTGCCTTTTCTATAGTAAATTATTCAAAAAATAATTTTATACTGTCGCAAATTTTAATTACGCCAGGGATTGCCTTTTCTATAGTAAATTATTCAAAAAATAATTTTATACTGTAGCAAATTTTAAATACGCCGGGGATTGCCTTTTCTATAGTAAATTATTCAAAAAATATTTTTATACTGTCGCAAATTTTAATTACGCCAAGGATTGCCTTTTCTATAGTAAATTATTCAAAAAATAATTTTTTACTGTCGCAAATTTTAATTACGCCAGGGATTGCCTTTTCTATAGTAAATTATTCAAAAAATAATTTTCTACTGTCGCAAATTTTAATTACGCCAGGGATTGCCTTTTCTATAATAAATTATTCAAAAAATAATTTTATACTGTCGCAAATTTTAATTGCGCCAGGGATTGCCTTTTCTATAGTAAATTATTCAAAAAATAATTTTATACTGTCGCAAATTTTAATTACGCCAGGGATTGCCTTTTCTATAGTAAATTATTCAAAAAATAATTTTCTAATGTCGCAAATTTTAATTGCGCCAGGGATTGCCTTTTCTATAGTAAATTATTCAAAAAATAATTTTCTACTGTCGCAAATTTTAATTGCGCCAGGGATTGCCTTTTCTATAGTAAATTATTCAAAAAATAATTTTATACTGTCGCAAATTTTAATTACGCCAGGGATTGCCTTTTCTATAGTAAATTATTCAAAAAATAATTTTATACTGTCGCAAATTTTAATTATGCCAGGGATTGCCTTTTCTATAGTAAATTATTCAAAAAGTAATTTTTTACTGTCGCAAATTTTAATTACGCCAGGGATTGCCTTTTCTATAGTAAATTATTCAAAAAATAATTTTATACTGTCGCAAATTTTAAATCCGCCAGGGATTGCCTTTTCTATAGTAAATTATTCAAAAAATAATTTTCTACTGTCACAAATTTTAATTGCGCCAGGGATTGCCTTTTCTATAGTAAATTATTCAAAAAATAATTTTATACTGTCGCAAATTTTAATTACGCCAGGGATTGCCTTTTCTATAGTAAATTATTCAAAGAATAATTTTTTACTGTCGCAAATTTTAAGTGCGCCAGGGATTGCCTTTTCTATAGTAAATTATTCAAAAAATAATTTTATACTGTCGCAAATTTTAATTACGCCAGGGATTGCCTTTTCTATAGTAAATTATTCAAAAAATAATTTTCTTACTGTCGCAAATTTTAATTACGCCAGGGATTGCCTTTTCTATAGTAAATAATTCAAAAAATAATTTTATACTGTCGCAAATTTTAATTACGCAGGGATTGCCTTTTCTATAGTAAATTATTCAAAAAATAATTTTTTACTGTCGCAAATTTCAGTTTCGCCAGGTAAATTATTCAAAAAATAACTTTATACTGTCGCAAATTTTAATTACGCCAGGGATTGCCTTTTCTATAGTAAATAATTCAAAAAATAATTTTATACTGTCGCAAATTTTAATTACGCCAGGGATTGCCTTTTCTATAGTAAATTATTCAAAAAATAATTTTATACTGTCGCAAATTTTAATCACGCCAGGGATTGCCTTTTCTATAGTAAATTATTCAAAAAATAATTTTATACTGTCGCAAATTTTAATTACGCCAGGGATTGCCTTTTCTATAGTAAATTATTCAAAAAATAATTTTTTACTGTCGCAAGTTTCAATTTCGCCAGGTAAATTATTCAAAAATATAAACTTTATACTGTCGCAAATTTTAATTACGCCAGGGATTGCCTTTTCTATAGTAAATAATTCAAAAATAATTTTATACTGTCGCAAATTTTAATTACGCCAGGGATTGCCTTTTCTATAGTAAATTATTCAAAAAATAATTTTTTTACTGTCGCAAATTTCAATTTCGCCAGGTAAATTATTCAAAAAATAACTTTATACTGTCGCAAATTTTAATTACGCCAGGGATTGCCTTTTCTATAGTAAATTATTCAAAAAATAATTTTATACTGTCGCAAATTTTAATTACGCCAGGGATTGCCTTTTCTATAGTAAATTATTCAAAAAATAATTTTTTACTGTCGCAAATTTCAATTTCGCCAGGTAAATTATTCAAAAATAACTTTATACTGTCGCAAATTTTAATTACGCCAGGGATTGCCTTTTCTATAGTAAATAATTCAAAAAATAATTTTATACTGTCGCAAATTTTAATTACGCCAGGGATTGCCTTTTCTATAGTAAATTATTCAAAAAATAATTTTTTACTGTCGCAAATTTTAAGTGCGCCAGGGATTGCCTTTTCTATAGTAAATTATTCAAAAAATAATTTTATACTGTTCCAAATTTTAATTACGCCAGGGATTGCCTTTTCTATAGTAAATTATTCAAAAAATAATTTTATACTGTCGCAAATTTTAATTACGCCAGGGATTGCCTTTTCCATAGTAAATTATTCAAAAAATAATTTTATACTGTCGGAAATTTTAATTACGCCAGGGATTGCCTTTTCTATAGTAAATTATTCAAAAAATAATTTTTTACTGTCGCAAATTTCAATTTCGCCAGGTAAATTATTCAAAAAATAACTTTATACTGTCGCAAATTTTAATTACGCCAGGGATTGCCTTTTCTATAGTAAATAATTCAAAAAAATAATTTTATACTGTCGCAAATTTTAATTACGCCAGGGATTGCCTTTTCTATAGTAAATTATTCAAAAAATTAATTTTATACTGTCGCAAATTTTAATTACGCCAGGGATTGCCTTTTCTATAGTAAATTATTCAAAAAATAATTTTCTACTGTCGCAAATTTTAATTACGCCAGGGATTGCCTTTTCTATAGTACATTATTCAAAAAATAATTTTATATTGTCGCAAATTTTAATTACGCCAGGGATTGCCTTTTCTATAGTAAATTATTCAAAAAATAATTTTATACTGTCGCAAATTTTAATTACGCCAGGGATTGCCTTTTCTATAGTAAATTATTCAAAAAATAATTTTATACTGTCGCAAATTTTAATTACGCCAGGGATTGCCTTTTCTATAGTAAATAATTCAAAAAATAATTTTATACTGTCGCAAATTTTAATTACGCCAGGGATTGCCTTTTCTATAGTAAATTATTCAAAAAATAATTTTTTACTGTCGCAAATTTCAATTTCGCCAGGTAAATTATTCAAAAAATAACTTTATACTGTCGCAAATTTTAATTACGCCAGGGATTGCCTTTTCTACAGTAAATAATTCAAAAAATAATTTTATACTGTCGCAAATTTTAATTACGCCAGGGATTGCCTTTTCTATAGTAAATTATTCAAAAAATAATTTTTTACTGTCGCAAATTTCAATTTCGAAAGGTAAATTATTCAAAAAATAACTTTATACTGTCGCAAATTTTAATTACGCCAGGGATTGCCTTTTCTATAGTAAATAATTCAAAAAATAATTTTATACTGTCGCAAATTTTAATTACGCCAGGGATTGCCTTTTCTATAGTAAATTATTCAAAAAATAATTTTATACTGTCGCAAATTTTAATTACGCCAGGGATTGCCTTTTCTATAGTAAATTATTCAAAAAATAATTTTATACTGTCGCAAATTTTAATTACGCCAGGGATTGCCTTTTCTATAGTAAATTATTCAAAAAATAATTTTATACTGTCGCAAATTTTAATTACGCCAGGGATTGCCTTTTCTATAGTAAATTATTCAAAAAATAATTTTTTACTGTCGCAAATTTCAATTTCGCCAGGTAAATTATTCAAAAAATAACTTTATACTGTCGCAAATTTTAATTACGCCAGGGATTGCCTTTTCTATAGTAAATAATTCAAAAAATAATTTTATACTGTCGCAAATTTTAATTACGCCAGGGATTGCCTTTTCTATAGTAAATTATTCAAAAAATAATTTTTTACTGTCGCAAATTTTAATTACGCCAGGGATTGCCTTTTCTATAGTAAATTATTCAAAAAATAATTTTATACTGTCGCAAATTTTAAATACGCCAGGTATTGCCTTTTCTATAGTAAATTATTCAAAAAATTATTTTCTACTGTCGCAAATTTTAATTGCGCCAGGGATTGCCTTTTCTATAGTAAATTATTCAAAAAAGAATGTTATACTGTCGCAAATTTTAATTACGCCAGGGATTGCCTTTTCTATAGTAAATTATTCAAAAAATAATTTTCTACTGTCACAAATTTTAATTGCGCCAGGGATTGCCTTTTCTATAGTAAATTATTCAAAAAATAATGTTATACTGTCGCAAATTTTAATTACGCCAGGGATTGCCTTTTCTATAGTAAATTATTCAAAAAATAATTTTTTACTGTCGCAAATTTTAAGTGCGCCAGGGATTGCCTTTTCTATAGTAAATTATTCAAAAAATAATTTTATACTGTCGAAAATTTTAATTACGCCAGGGATTGCCTTTTCTATAGTAAATTATTCAAAAAATAATTTTTTACTGTCGCAAATTTTAAGTGCAGGGATTGCCTTTTCTATAGTAAATTATTCAAAAAATAATTTTATACTGTCGCAAATTTTAATTACGCCAGGGATTGCCTTTTCTATAGTAAATTATTCAAAAAATAATTTTCTACTGTCGCAAATTTTAATTACGCCAGGGATTGCCTTTTCTATAGTAAATTATTCAAAAAATAATTTTATACTGTCGCAAATTTTAATTACGCCAGGGATTGCCTTTTCTATAGTAAATTATTCAAAAAATAATTTTATACTGTCGCAAATTTTAATTACGCCAGGGATTGCCTTTTCTATAGTAAATTATTCAAAAAATAATTTTTTACTGTCGCAAATTTTAATTACGCCAGGGATTGCCTTTTCTATAGTAAATTATTCAAAAAATAATTTTTTACTGTCGCAAATTTTAATTACGCCAGGGATTGCCTTTTCTATAGTAAATTATTCAAAAAATAATTTTCTACTGTCGCAAATTTCAAATCCGCCAGGTATTGCCTTTTCTATAGTAAATTATTCAAAAAATTATTTTCTACTGTCGCAAATTTTAATTGCGCCAGGGATTGCCTTTTCTATAGTAAATTATTCAAAAAATAATTTTATACTGTCGCAAATTTTAATTACGCCAGGGATTGCCTTTTCTATAGTAAATTATTCAAAAAATAATTTTTTACTGTCGCAAATTTTAAATACGCCAGGGATTGCCTTTTCTATAGTAAATTATTCAAAAAATAATGTTATACTGTCGCAAATTTTAATTACGCCAGGGATTGAATTTTCTATAGTAAATTATTCAAAAAATAATTTTATACTGTCGCAAATTTTAATTACGCCAGGGATTGCCTTTTCTATAGTAAATTATTCAAAAAATAATTTTATACTGTCGCAAATTTTAATTACGCCAGGGATTGCCTTTTCTATAGTAAATTATTCAAAAAATAATTTTTTACGGTCGCAAATTTCAATTTCGCCAGGTAAATTATTCAAAAAATAATTTTATACTGTCGCAAATTTTAACTACGCCAGGGATTGCCTTTTCTATAGTAAATTATTCAAAAAATAATTTTATACTGTCGCAAATTTTAATTACGCCAGGGATTGCCTTTTCTATAGTAAATTATTCAAAAAATAATTTTGTACTGTCGCAAATTCTAATTACGCCAGGGATTGCCTTTTCTATAGTAAATTATTCAAAAAATAATTTTCTACTGTCGCAAATTTTAATTACGCCAGGGATTGCCTTTTCTATAGTAAATTATTCAAAAAATAATTTTTTACTGTCGCAAATTTTAATTGCGCCAGGGATTGCCTTTTCTATAGTAAATTATTCAAAAAATAATTTTGTACTGTCGCAAATTTTAATTACGCCAGGGATTGCCTTTACTATAGTAAATTATTCAAAAAATAATTTTCTACTGTCGCAAATTTTAATTGCGCCAGGGATTGCCTTTTCTATAGTAAATTATTCAAAAAATAATTTTCTACTGTCGCAAATTTTAATTGCGCCAGGGATTGCCTTTTCTATAGTAAATTATTCAAAAAATAATTTTATACTGTCGCAAATTTTAATTACGCCAGGGATTGCCTTTTCTATAGTAAATTATTCAAAAAATAATTTTATACTGTCGCAAATTTTAATTACGCCAGGGATTGCCTTTTCTATAGTAAATTATTCAAAAAATAATTTTTTACTGTCGCAAATTTTAATTACGCCAGGGATTGCCTTTTCTATAGTAAATTATTCAAAAAATAATTTTATACTGTCGCAAATTTTAAATACGCCAGGGATTGCCTTTTCTATAGTAAATTATTCAAAAAATAATTTTCTACTGTCACAAATTTTAATTGCGCCAGGGATTGCCTTTTCTATAGTAAATTATTCAAAAAATAATTTTTTACTGTCGCAAATTTTAAGTGCGCCAGGGATTGCCTTTTCTATAGTAAATTATTCAAAAAATAATTTTATACTGTCGCAAATTTTAATTACGCCAGGGATTGCCTTTTCTATAGTAAATTATTCAAAAAATAATTTTCTACTGTCGCAAATTTTAATTACGCCAGGGATTGCCTTTTCTATAGTAAATTATTCAAAAAATAATTTTATACTGTCGCAAATTTTAATTACGCCAGGGATTGCCTTTTCTATAGTAAATTATTCAAAAAATAATTTTCTACTGTCGCAAATTTTAATTACGCCAGGGATTGCCTTTTCTATAGTAAATTATTCAAAAAATAATTTTATACTGTCGCAAATTTTAAATACGCCAGGGATTGCCTTTTCTATAGTAAATTATTAAAAAAATAATTTTTTACTGTCGCAAATTTTAATTACGCCAGGGATTGCCTTTTCTATAGTAAATTACTCAAAAAATAATTTTCTACTGTCGCAAATTTTAAGTGCGCCAGGGATTGCCTTTTCTATAGTAAATTATTCAAAAAATAATTTTTTACTGTCGCAAGTTTTAATTACGCCAGGGATTGCCTTTTCTATAGTAAATTATTCAAAAAATAATTTTCTACTGTCGCAAATTTTAATTACGCCAGGGATTGCCTTTTCTATAGTAAATTATTCAAAAAATAATTTTCTGCTGTCGCAAATTGTAATTGCGCCAGGGATTGCCTTTTCTATAGTAAATTATTCAAAAAATAATTTTATACTGTCGCAAATTTTAATTACTCCAGGGATTGCCTTTTCTATAGTAAATTATTCAAAAAATAATTTTCTACTGTCGCAAATTTTAATTACGCCAGGGATTGCCTTTTCTATAGTAAATTATTCAAAAAATAATTTTTTACTGTCGCAAATTTTGATTGCGCCAGGGATTGCCTTTTCTATTGTAAATTATTCAAAAAATAATTTTCTACTGTCGGAAATTTTAATTAAGCCAGGGATTGCCTTTTCTATAGTAAATTATTCAAAAAATAATTTTATACTGTCGCAAATTTTAATTACGCCAGGGATTGCCTTTTCTATAGTAAATTATTCAAAAAATAATTTTATACTGTAGCAAATTTTAAATACGCCAGGGATTGCCTTTTCTATAGTAAATTATTCAAAAAATATTTTTATACTGTCGCAAATTTTAATTACGCCAGGGATTGCCTTTTCTATAGTAAATTATTCAAAAAATAATTTTTTACTGTCGCAAATTTTAATTACGCCAGGGATTGCCTTTTCTATAGTAAATTATTCAAAAAATAATTTTCTACTGTCGCAAATTTTAATTACGCCAGGGATTGCCTTTTCTATAGTAAATTATTCAAAAAATAATTTTATACTGTCGCAAATTTTAATTGCGCCAGGGATTGCCTTTTCTATAGTAAATTATTCAAAAAATAATTTTATACTGTCGCAAATTTTAATTACGCCAGGGATTGCCTTTTCTATAGTAAATTATTCAAAAAATAATTTTCTAATGTCGCAAATTTTAATTGCGCCAGGGATTGCCTTTTCTATAGTAAATTATTCAAAAAATAATTTTCTACTGTCGCAAATTTTAATTGCGCCAGGGATTGCCTTTTCTATAGTAAATTATTCAAAAAATAATTTTATACTGTCGCAAATTTTAATTACGCCAGGGATTGCCTTTTCTATAGTAAATTATTCAAAAAATAATTTTATACTGTCGCAAATTTTAATTACGCCAGGGATTGCCTTTTCTATAGTAAATTATTCAAAAAGTAATTTTTTACTGTCGCAAATTTTAATTACGCCAGGGATTGCCTTTTCTATAGTAAATTATTCAAAAAATAATTTTATACTGTCGCAAATTTTAAATCCGCCAGGGATTGCCTTTTCTATAGTAAATTATTCAAAAATAATTTTCTACTGTCACAAATTTTAATTGCGCCAGGGATTGCCTTTTCTATAGTAAATTATTCAAAAAATAATTTTATACTGTCGCAAATTTTAATTACGCCAGGGATTGCCTTTTCTATAGTAAATTATTCAAAGAATAATTTTTTACTGTCGCAAATTTTAAGTGCGCCAGGGATTGCCTTTTCTATAGTAAATTATTCAAAAAATAATTTTATACTGTCGCAAATTTTAATTACGCCAGGGATTGCCTTTTCTATAGTAAATTATTCAAAAAATAATTTTCTACTGTCGCAAATTTTAATTACGCCAGGGATTGCCTTTTCTATAGTAAATTATTCAAAAAATCATTTTATACTGTCGCAAATTTTAATTACGCCAGAGCTTGCCTTTTCTATAGTAAATTATTCAAAAAATAATTTTCTACTGTCGCAAATTTTAATTACGCCAGGGATTGCCTTTTCTATAGTAAATTATTCAAAAATTAATTTTTTACTGTCGCAAATTTTGATTGCGCCAGGGATTGCCTTTTCTATTGAAAATTATTCAAAAAATTATTTTCTACTGTCGCAAATTTTAATTAAGCCATGGATTACCTTTTCTATAGTAAATTATTCAAAAAATAATTTTATACTGTCGCAAATTTTAATTACGCCAGGGATTGCCTTTTCTATAGTAAATTATTCAAAAAATAATTTTATACTGTCGCAAATTTTAATTACGCCAGGGATTGCCTTTTCTATAGTAAATTATTCAAAAAATAATTTTATACTGTCGCAAATTTTAATTACGCCAGGGATTGCCTTTTCTATAGTAAATTATTCAAAAAATAATTTTATACTGTCGCAAATTTTAATTGCGCCAGGGATTGCCTTTTCTATAGTAAATTATTCAAAAAATAATTTTATACTGTCGCAAATTTTAATTACGCCAGGGATTGCCTTTTCTATAGTAAATTATTCAAAAAATAATTTTATACTGTCGCAAATTTTAATTACGCCAGGGATTGCCTTTTCTATAGTAAATTATTCAAAAAATAATTTTCTACTGTCGCAAATTTTAATTGCGCCAGGGATTGCCTTTTCTATAGTAAATTATTCAAAAAATCATTTTATACTGTCGCAAATTTTAATTACGCCAGGGATTGCCTTTTCTATAGTAAATTATTCAAAAAATAATTTTCTACTGTCGCAAATTTTAATTACGCCAGGGATTGCCTTTTCTATAGTAAATTATTCAAAAAATAGTTTTATACTGTCGCAAATTTTAATTACGCCAGAGATTGCCTTTTCTATAGTAAATTACTCAAAAAATAATTTTCTACTGTCTCAAATTTTAAGTGCGCCAGGGATTGCCTTTTCTATAGTAAATTATTCAAAAAATAATTTTTTATTGTCGCAAGTTTTAATTACGCCTGGGATTGCCTTTTCTATAGTAAATTATTCAAAAAATAATTTTCTACTGTCGCAAATTTTAATTACGCCAGGGATTGCCTTTTCTATAGTAAATTATTCAAAAAATAATTTTCTACTGTCACAAATTGTAATTGCGCCAGGGATTGCCTTTTCTAAAGTAAATTATTCAAAAAATAATTTTATACTGTCGCAAATTTTAATTACGCCAGGGATTGCCTTTTCTATAGTAAATTATTCAAAAAATAATTTTCTACTGTCGCAAATTTTAATTACGCCAGGGATTGCCTTTTCTATAGTAAATTATTCAAAAAATAATTTTTTACTGTCGCAAATTTTGATTGCGCCAGGGATTGCCTTTTCTATTGTAAATTATTCAAAAAATAATTTTCTACTGTCGCAAATTTTAATTAAGCCAGGGATTGCCTTTTCTATAGTAAATTATTCAAAAAATAATTTTATACTGTCGCAAATTTTAATTACGCCAGGGATTGCCTTTTCTATAGTAAATTATTCAAACAATAATTTTATACTGTCGCAAATTTTAATTACGCCAGGGATTGCCTTTTCGATAGTAAATTATTCAAAAAATAATTTTATACTGTCGCAAATTTTAATTACGCCAGGGATTGCCTTTTCTATAGTAAATTATTCAAAAAATAATTTTTTACTGTCGCAAATTTTAATTACGCCAGGGATTGCCTTTTCTATAGTAAATTATTCAAAAAATAATTTTCTACTGTCGCAAATTTTAATTACGCCAGGGATTGCCTTTTCTATAGTAAATTATTCAAAAAATAATTTTCTACTGTCGCAAATTTTAATTGCGCCAGGGATTGCCTTTTCTATAGTAAATTATTCAAAAAATAATTTTATACTGTCGCAAATTTTAATTACGCCAGGGATTGCCTTTTCTATAGTAAATTATTCAAAAAATAATTTTATACTGTCGCATATTTTAATTACGCCAGGGATTGCCTTTTCTATAGTAAATTATTCAAAAAATAATTTTATACTGTCGCAAATTTTAATTACGCCAGGGATTGCCTTTTCTATAGTAAACTTTTCAAAAAATAATTTTCTACTGTCGCAAATTTTAATTACGCCAGGGATTGCCTCTTCTATAGTAAATTATTCAAAAAATAGTTTTCTACTGTCGCAAATTTTAATTGCGCCAGGGATTGCCTTTTCTATAGTAAATTATTCAAAAAATAATTTTATGCTGTCGCAAATTTTAATTACGCCAGGGATTGCCTTTTCTATAGTAAATTATTCAAAAAATAATTTTATACTGTCTCAAATTTCAAATCCGCCAGGGATTGCCTTTTCTATAGTAAATTATTCAAAAAATAATTTTCTACTGTCGCAAATTTTAATTACGCCAGGGATTGCCTTTTCTATAGTAAATTATTCAAAAAATAATTTTATACTGTCGCAAATTTTAATTACGCCAGGGATTGCCTTTTCTATAGTAAATTATTCAAAAAATAATTTTCTACTGTCGCAAATTTTAATTGCGCCAGGGATTGCCTTTTCTATTGTAAATTATTCAAAAAATAGTTTCTTACTATCGCAAGTTTTAATTACGCCAGGGATTGCCTTTTCTATAGTAAATTATTCAAAAAATAATTTTTTACTGTCGCAAATTTTAATTGCGCCAGGGATTGCCTTTTCTATAGTAAATTTTGCAAAAAAATAATTTTATACTGTCGCAAATTTTAATTACGCCAGGGATTGCCTTTTGTATAGTAAATTATTCAAAAAATACTTTTCAGCTGTCGCAAATTTTAATTACGCCAGGGATTGCCTTTTCTATAGTAAATTATTCAAAAAATAATTTTATACTGTCGCAAATTTTAATTACGCCAGGGATTGGCTCTTCTATAGTAAATTATTCAAAAAATAATTTTCTACTGTCGCAAATTATAATTACGCCAGGGATTTCCATTTCTATAGTAAATTATTCAAAAAATAATTTTCTACTGTCGCAAATTTTAATTACGCCAGGGATTGCCTTTTCTATAATAAATTATTCAAAAAATAATTTTCAACTGTCGCAAATTTTAATTACGCCAGGGATTGCCTTTTCTATAGTAAATTATTCAAAAAATAATTTTCTACTGTCGCAAATTTCAATTTCGCCAGGTAAATTATTCAAAAAGTAATTTTATACTGTCGCAAATTTTAAATACGCCAGGGATTGCCTTTTCTATAGTAAATTTTGCAAAAAAATAATTTTCAACTGTCGCAAATTGTAATTACGCCAGGGATTGCCTTTTCTATAGTAAATTATTCAAAAAATAATTTTTTACTGTCGCAAATTTTAATTACGCCAGGGATTGCCTTTTCTATAGTAAATTATTCAAAAAATAATTTTCTAATGTCGCAAATTTAAAAAACGCCAGGGATTGCCTTTTCTATAGTAAATTATTCAAAAAATAATTTTCTACTGTCGCAAATTTTAATTGCGCCAGGGATTGCCTTTTCTATAGTAAATTATTCAAAAAATAATTTTATACTGTCGCAAATTTTAATTACGCCAGGGATTGCCTTTTCTATAGTAAATTATTCAAAAAATAATTTTATACTGTCGCAAATTTTAATTACGCCAGGGATTGCCTTTTCTATAGTAAATTATTCAAAAAATAATTTTATACTGTCGCAAATTTTAATTACGCCAGGGATTGCCTTTTCTATAGTAAATTATTCTAAAAATAATTTTATACTGTCGCAAATTTTAATTACGCCAGGGATTGCCTTTTCTATAGTAAATTATTCAAAAAATAATTTTATACTGTCGCAAATTTTAATTACGCCAGGGATTGCCTTTTCTATAGTAAATAATTCAAAAAATAATTTTCTACTGTCGCAAATTTTAATTACGCCAGGGATTGCCTTTTATTTAGTAAATTATTCAAAAAATAATTTTCAACTGTCGCAAATTTTAATTACGCCAGGGATTGCCTTTTCTATAGTAAATTATTCAAAAAATAATTTTTTACTGTCGCAAATTTTAATTACGCCAAGGATTGCCTTTTCTATAATAAATTATTCAAAAAATAATCTTATACTGTCGCAAATTTTAATTACGCCAGGGATTGCCTTTTCTATAGTAAATTATTCAAAAAATAATTTTCTACTGTCGCAAATTTTAATTGCGCCAGGGATTGCCTTTTCTATAGTAAATTATTCAAAAAATAATTTTCTACTGTCACAAATTTTAATTGCGCCAGGGATTGCCTTTTCTATAGTAAATTATTCAAAAAATAATTTTATACTGTCGCAAATTTTAATTACGCCAGGGATTGCGTTTTCTATAGTAAATTTTTCAAAAAATAATTTTATACTGTCGCAAATTTTAATTACGCCAGGGATTGCCTTTTCTATAGTAAATTATTCAAAAAATAATTTTTTACTGTCGCAAATTTTAATTACGCCAGGGATTGCCTTTTCTATAGTAAATTATTCAAAAAATAATTTTATACTGTCGCAAATTTTAATTACGCCAGGGATTGCCTTTTCTATAGTAAATTATTCAAAAAATAATTTTCTACTGTCGCAAATTTTAATTACGCCAGGGATTGCCTTTTCTATAGTAAATTATTCAAAAAATAATTTTATACTGTCGCAAATTTTAATTACGCCAGGGATTGCCTTTTCTATAGTAAATTATTCAAAAAATAATTTTATTATGTCGCAAGTTTTAAGTGAGCCAGGGATTGCCTTTTCTATAGTAAATTATTCAAAAAATAATTTTATACTGTCGCAAATTTTAAATACGCCAGGGATTGCCTTTTCTATAGTAAATTATTCAAAAAATAATTTTCTACTGTCGCAAATTTTAATTGCGCCAGGGATTGCCTTTTCTATAGTAAATTATTCAAAAAATAATTTTATACTGTCGCAAATTTTAATTGCCCCAGGGATTGCCTTTTCTATAGTAAATTATTCAAAAAATAATTTTCAACTGTCGCAAATTTTAATTACGCCAGGGATTGCCTTTTCTATAGTAAATTATTCAAAAAATAATTTTTTACTGTCGCAAATTTTAATTACGCCAGGGATTGCCTTTTCTATAGTAAATTATTCAAAAAATAATTTTCAACTGTCGCAAATTTTAATTACGCCAGGGATAACCTTTTCTATAGTAAATTATTCAAAAAATAATTTTATACTGTCGCAAATTTTAATTACGCCAGGGATTGCCTTTTCTATAGTAAATTATTCAAAAAATAATTTTTTACTGTCGCAAATTTTAATTGCGCCAGGGTTTGCCTTTTCTATAGTAAATTATTCAAAAAATAATTTTTTACTGTCGCAAATTTCAATTTCGCCAGGTAAATTATTCAAAAAATAATTTTATACTGTCGCAAATTTTAATTACGCCAGGGATTGCCTTTTCTATAGTAAATTATTCAAAAAATAATTTTATACTGTCGCAAATTTTAATTACGCCAGGGATTGCCTTTTCTATAGTAAATTATTCAAAAAATAATTTTCAACTGTCGCAAATTTTAATTACGCCAGGGATTGCCTTTTCTATAGTAAATTATTCAAAATATAATTTTTTACTGTCGCAAATTGTAACTGCGCCAGGGATTGCCTTTTCTATAGTAAATGATTCAAAAAATAATTTTATACTGTCGCAAATTTCACTTTCGCCAGGTAAATTATTCAAAAAATAATTTTATACTGTCGCAAATTTTAATTACGCCAGGGATTGCCTTTTCTATAGTAAATTATTCAAAAAATAATTTTATACTGTCGCAAATTTTAATTGCGCCAGGGATTGCCTTTTCTATAGTAAATTATTCAAAAAATAATTTTTTACTGTCGCAAATTTCAATTTCGCCAGGTACATTATTCAAAAAATAGTTTTCTACTGTCGCAAATTTTAATTGCGCCAGGGATTGCCTTTTCTATAGTAAATTATTCAAAAAATAATTTTATACTGTCGCAAATTTTAATTACGCCAGGGATTGCCTTTTATATAGTAAATTATTCAAAAAATAATTTTATACTGTCGCAAATTTTAATTACGCCAGGGATTGCCTTTTCTATAGTAAATTATTCAAAAAATAATTTTCTACTGTCGCAAATTTTAATTACGCCAGGGATTGCCTTTTCTATAGTAAAATATTCAAAAAATAATTTTATACTGTCGCAAATTTCACTTTCGCCAGGTAAATTATTCAAAAAATAATTTTATACTGTCGCAAATTTTAATTACGCCAGGGATTGCCTTTTCTATAGTAAATTATTCAAAAAATAATTTTATACTGTCGCAAATTTTAATTGCGCCAGGGATTGCCTTTTCTATAGTAAATTATTCAAAAAATAATTTTTTACTGTCGCAAATTTCAATTTCGCCAGGTAAATTATTCAAAAAATAATTTTCTACTGTCGCAAATTTTAATTGCGCCAGGGATTGCCTTTTCTATAGTAAATTATTCAAAAAATAATTTTATACTGTCGCAAATTTTAATTACGCCAGGGATTGCCTTTTCTATAGTAAATTATTCAAAAAATAATTTTATACTGTCGCAAATTTTAATTAAGCCAGGGATTGCCTTTTCTATAGTAAATTTTGCAAAAAATAATTTTATACTCTCGCAAATTTTAATTGCGCCAGGGATTGCTTTTCTATAGTAAATTATTCAAAAAATAATTTTCTACTGTCGCAAATTTCAAATCCACCAGGGATTGCCTTTGCTATAGTAAATTATTCAAAAAATAATTTTTTACTGTCGCAAATTTTAAATACGCCAGGGATTGCCTTTTCTATAGTAAATTATTCAAAAAATAATTTTATACTGTCGCAAATTTTAATTACGCCAGGGATTGCCTTTTCTATAGTAAATTATTCAAAAAATAATTTTATACTGTCGCAAATTTTAAGTGCGCCAGGGATTGCATTTTCTATATTAAATTATTCAAAAAATAATTTTATACTGTCGCAAATTTTAATTGCGCCAGGGATTGCCTTTTCTATAGTAAATTATTCAAAAAATAATTTTCAACTGTCGCAAATTTTAATTACGCCAGGAATTGCCTTTTCTATAGTAAATTATTCAAAAAATAATTTTTTACTGTCGCAAATTTTAATTACGCCAGGGATTGCCTTTTCTATAGTAAATTATTCAAAAAATAATTTTATACTGTCGCAAATTTTAATTGCGCCAGGGATTGCCTTTTCTATAGTAAATTATTCAAAAAATAATTTTCAACTGTCGCAAATTTTAATTACGCCAGGAATTGCCTTTTCTATAGTAAATTATTCAAAAAATAATTTTTTACTGTCGCAAATTTTAATTACGCCAGGGATTGCCTTTTCTATAGTAAATTATACAAAAAATTATTTTATACTGTCGCAAATTTTAATTGCGCCAGGGATTGCCTTTTCTATAGTAAATTATTCAAAAAATAATTTTCTACTGTCGCAAATTTCAAATCCACCAAGGATTGCCTTTTCTATAGTAAATTATTCAAAAAATAATTTTTTACTGTCGCAAATTTTAAATACGCCAGGGATTGCCTTTTCTATAGTAAATTATTCAAAAAATAATTTTATACTGTCGCAAATTTTAATTACGCCAGGGATTGCCTTTTCTATAGTAAATTATTCAAAAAATAATTTTCAACTGTCGCAAATTTTATTTACGCCAGGGATTGCCTTTTCTATAGTAAATTATTCAAAATATAATTTTTTACTGTCGCAAATTGTAACTGCGCCAGGGATTGCCTTTTCTATAGTAAATTATTCAAAAAATAATTTTATACTGTCGCAAATTTCACTTTCGCCAGGTAAATTATTCAAAAAATAATTTTATACTGTCGCAAATTTTAATTACGCCAGGGATTGCCTTTTCTTTAGTAAATTATTCAAAAAATAATTTTATACTGTCGCAAATTTTAATTGCGCCAGGGATTGCCTTTTCTATAGTAAATTATTCAAAAAATAATTTTTTTCTGTCGCAAATTTCAATTTCGCCAGGTACATTATTAAAAAAATAATTTTCTACTGTCGCAAATTTTAATTGCGCCAGGGATTGCCTTTTCTATAGTAAATTATTCAAAAAATAATTTTATACTGTCGCAAATTTTAATTACGCCAGGGATTGCCTTTTATATAGTAAATTATTCAAAAAATAATTTTATACTGTCGCAAATTTTAATTACGCCAGGGATTGCCTTTTCTATAGTAAATTATTCAAAAAATAATTTTCTACTGTCGCAAATTTTAATTACGCCAGGGATTGCCTTTTCTATAGTAAATTATTCAAAAAATAATTTTATACTGTCGCAAATTTCACTTTCGCCAGGTAAATTATTCAAAAAATAATTTTATACTGTCGCAAATTTTAATTACGCCAGGGATTGCCTTTTCTATAGTAAATTATTCAAAAAATATTTTTATACTGTCGCAAATTTTAATTGCGCCAGGGATTGCCTTTTCTATAGTAAATTATTCAAAAAATAATTTTTTACTGTCGCAAATTTCAATTTCGCCAGGTAAATTATTCAAAAAATAATTTTCTACTGTCGCAAATTTTAATTGCGCCAGGGATTGCCTTTTCTATAGTAAATTATTCAAAAAATAATTTTATACTGTCGCAAATTTTAATTACGCCAGGGATTGCCTTTTCTATAGTAAATTATTCAAAAAATAATTTTCTACTGTCGCAAATTTCAAATCCACCAGGGATTGCCTTTTCTATAGTAAATTATTCAAAAAATAATTTTTTACTTTCGCAAATTTTAAATACGCCAGGTATTGCCTTTTCTATAGTAAATTATTCAAAAAATAATTTTATACTGTCGCAAATTTTAATTACGCCAGGGATTGCCTTTTCTATAGTAAATTATTCAAAAAATAATTTTATACTGTCGCAAATTTTAAGTGCGCCAGGGATTGCATTTTCTATATTAAATTATTCAAAAAATAATTTTATACTGTCGCAAATTTTAATTGCGCCAGGGATTGCCTTTTCTATAGTAAATTATTCAAAAAATAATTTTCAACTGTCGCAAATTTTAATTACGCCAGGAATTGCCTTTTCTATAGTAAATTATTCAAAAAATAATTTTTTACTGTCGCAAATTTTAATTACGCCAGGGATTGCCTTTTCTATAGTAAATTATTCAAAAAATAATTTTCAACTGTCGCAAATTTTAATTACGCCAGGGATTGCCTTTTCTATAGTAAATTATTCAAAAAATAATTTTATACTGTCGCAAATTTTAATTACGCCAGGGATTGCCTTTTCTATAGTAAATTATTCAAAAAATAATTTTATACTGTCGCAAATTCTAATTACGCCAGGGATTGCCTTTTCTATAGTAAATTATTCAAAAAATAATTTTTTACTGTCGCAAATTTCAATTTCGCCAGGTAAATTATTCAAAAAATAATTTTATACTGTCGCAAATTTTAATTACGCCGGGGATTGCCTTTTCTATAGTAAATTATTCAAAAAATAATTTTATACTGTCGCAAATTTTAATTACGCCAGGGATTGCCTTTTATATAGTAAATTATTCAAAAAATAATTTTCAACTGTCGCAAATTTTAATTACGCCAGGGATTGCCTTTTCTATAGTAAATTATTCAAAATATAATTTTTTACTGTCGCAAATTGTAACTGCGCCAGGGATTGCCTTTTCTATAGTAAATTATTCAAAAAAGAATTTTATACTGTCGCAAATTTCACTTTCGCCAGGTATATTATTCAAAAAATAATTTTATACTGTCGCAAATTTTAATTACGCCAGGGATTGCCTTTTCTATAGTAAATTATTCAAAAAATAATTTTATACTGTCGCAAATTTTAATTGCGCCAGGGATTGCCTTTTCTATAGTAAATTATTCAAAAAATAATTTTTTACTGTCGCAAATTTCAATTTCGCCAGGTAAATTATTCAAAAAATAATTTTCTACTGTCGCAAATTTTAATTGCGCCAGGGATTGCCTTTTCTATAGTAAATTATTCAAAAAATAATTTTATATTGTCGCAAATTTTAATTACGCCAGGGATTGCCTTTTCTATAGTAAATTATTCAAAAAATAATTTTATACTGTCGCAAATTTTAATTACGCCAGGGATTGCCTTTTCTATAGTAAATTATTCAAAAAATAATTTTCTACTGTCGCAAATTTTAATTACGCCAGGGATTGCCTTTTCTATAGTAAATTATTCAAAAAATAATTTTATACTGTCGCAAATTTCACTTTCGCCAGGTAAATTATTCAAAAAATAATTTTATACTGTCGCAAATTTTAATTACTCCAGGGATTGCCTTTTCTATAGTAAATTATTCAAAAAATAATTTTATACTGTCGCAAATTTTAATTGCGCCAGGGATTGCCTTTTCTATAGTAAATTATTCAAAAAATAATTTTTCACTGTCGCAAATTTCAATTTCGCCAGGTAAATTATTCAAAAAATAATTTTCTACTGTCGCAAATTTTAATTGCGCCAGGGATTGCCTTTTCTATAGTAAATTATTCAAAAAATAATTTTATACTGTCGCAAATTTTAATTACGCCAGGGATTGCCTTTTCTATAGTAAATTATTCAAAAAATAATTTTTTACTGTCGCAAATTGTAATTGCGCCAGGGATTGCCTTTTCTATAGTAAATTATTCAAAAAATATTTTTATACTGTCGCAAATTTTAATTGCGCCAGGGATTGCCTTTTCTATAGTAAATTATTCAAAAAATAATTTTTTACTGTCGCAAATTTCAATTTCGCCAGGTAAATTATTCAAAAAATAATTTTCTACTGTCGCAAATTTTAATTGCGCCAGGGATTGCCTTTTCTATAGTAAATTATTCAAAAAATAATTTTATACTTTCGCAAATTTTAATTACGCCAGGGATTGCCTTTTCTATAGTAAATTATTCAAAAAATAATTTTCTACTGTCGCAAATTTTAATTACGCCAGGGATTGCCTTTTCTATAGTAAATTATTCAAAAAATAATTTTATACTGTCGCAAATTTCACTTTCGCCAGGTAAATTATTCAAAAAATAATTTTATACTGTCGCAAATTTTAATTACGCCAGGGATTGCCTTTTCTATAGTAAATTATTCAAAAAATATTTTTATACTGTCGCAAATTTCACTTTCGCCAGGTAAATTATTCAAAAAATAATTTTATACTGTCGCAAATTTTAATTACGCCAGGGATTGCCTTTTCTATAGTAAATTATTCAAAAAATAATTTTCTACTGTCGCAAATTTTAATTACGCCAGGGATTGCCTTTTCTATAGTAAATTATTCAAAAAATAATTTTATATTGTCGCAAATTTCACTTTCGCCAGGTAAATTATTCAAAAAATAATTTTCTACTGTCGCAAATTTTAATTGCGCCAGGGATTGCCTTTTCTATAGTAAATTATTCAAAAAATAATTTTATACTGTCGCAAATTTTAATTACGCCAGGGATTGCCTTTTCTATAGTAAATTATTCAAAAAATAATTTTCTACTGTCGCAAATTTTAATTACGCCAGGGATTGCCTTTTCTATAGTAAATTATTCAAAAAATAATTTTATACTGTCGCAAATTTCAATTTCGCCAGGTAAATTATTCAAAAAATAATTTTCTACTGTCGCAAATTTTAATTGCGCCAGGGATTGCCTTTTCTATAGTAAATTATTCAAAAAATTATTTTCAACTGTCGCAAATTTTAATTACGCCAGGGATTGCCTTTTCTATAGTAAATTATTCAAAAAATAATTTTCTACTGTCGCAAATTTTAATTACGCCAGGGATTGCCTTTTCTATAGTAAATTATTCAAAAAATAATTTTATACTGTCGCAAATTTCACTTTCGCCAGGTAAATTATTCAAAAAATAATTTTATACTGTCGCAAATTTTAATTACGCCAGGGATTGCCTTTTCTATAGTAAATTATTCAAAAAATATTTTTATACTGTCGCAAATTTTAATTGCGCCAGGGATTGCCTTTTCTATAGTAAATTATTCAAAAAATAATTTTTTACTGTCGCAAATTTCAATTTCGCCAGGTAAATTATTCAAAAAATAATTTTCTACTGTCGCAAATTTTAATTGCGCCAGGGATTGCCTTTTCTATAGTAAATTATTCAAAAAATAATTTTATACTGTCGCAAATTTTAATTACGCCAGGGATTGCCTTTTATATAGTAAATTATTCAAAAAATAATTTTATACTGTCGCAAATTTTAATTACGCCAGGGATTGCCTTTTATATAGTAAATTATTCAAAAAATAATTTTCTACTGTCGCAAATTTTAATTACGCCAGGGATTGCCTTTTCTATAGTAAATTATTCAAAAAATAATTTTATACTGTCGCAAATTTTAATTACGCCAGGGATTGCCTTTTCTATAGTAAATTATTCAAAAAATAATTTTATACTGTCGCAAATTTTAATTACGCCAGGGATTGCCTTTTCTATAGTAAATTATTCAAAAAATAATTTTCTACTGTCGCAAATTTTAATTACGCCAGGCATTGCCTTTTCTATAGTAAATTATTCAAAAAATAATTTTATACTGTCGCAAATTTCACTTTCGCCAGGTAAATTATTCAAAAAATAATTTTATACTGTCGCAAATTTTAATTGCGCCAGGGATTGCCTTTTATATAGTAAATTATTCAAAAAATAATTTTATACTGTCGCAAATTTTAATTACGCCAGGGATTGCCTTTTATATAGTAAATTATTCAAAAAATAATTTTCTACTGTCGCAAATTTTAATTACGCCAGGGATTGCCTTTTATATAGTAAATTATTCAAAAAATAATTTTCTACTGTCGCAAATTTTAATTACGCCAGGGATTGCCTTTTATATAGTAAATTATTCAAAAAATAATTTTATACTGTCGCAAATTTTAATTACGCCAGGGATTGCCTTTTCTATAGTAAATTATTCAAAAAATAATTTTCTACTGTCGCAAATTTTAATTACGCCAGGCATTGCCTTTTCTATAGTAAATTATTCAAAAAATAATTTTATACTGTCGCAAATTTCACTTTCGCCAGGTAAATTATTCAAAAAATAATTTTATACTGTCGCAAATTTTAATTACGCCAGGGATTGCCTTTTCTATAGTAAATTATTCAAAAAATATTTTTATACTGTCGCAAATTTTAATTGCGCCAGGGATTGCCTTTTCTATAGTAAATTATTCAAAAAATAATTTTTTACTGTCGCAAATTTCAATTTCGCCAGGTAAATTATTCAAAAAATAATTTTCTACTGTCGCAAATTTTAATTGCGCCAGGGATTGCCTTTTCTATAGTAAATTATTCAAAAAATAATTTTATACTGTCGCAAATTTTAATTACGCCAGGGATTGCCTTTTCTATAGTAAATTATTCAAAAAATAATTTTATACTATCGCAAATTTTAATTACGCCAGGGATTGCCTTTTCTATAGTAAATTTTGCAAAAAATAATTTTATACTGTCGCAAATTTTAATTGCGCCAGGGATTGTCTTTTCTATAGTAAATTATTCAAAAAATAATTTTCTACTGTCGCAAATTTCAAATCCACCAGGGATTGCCTTTTCTATAGTAAATTATTCAAAAAATAATTTTCTACTGTCGCAAATTTTAATTACGCCAGGCATTGCCTTTTCTATAGTAAATTATTCAAAAAATAATTTTATACTGTCGCAAATTTCACTTTCGCCAGGTAAATTATTCAAAAAATAATTTTATACTGTCGCAAATTTTAATTACGCCAGGGATTGCCTTTTCTATAGTAAATTATTCAAAAAATATTTTTATACTGTCGCAAATTTTAATTGCGCCAGGGATTGCCTTTTCTATAGTAAATTATTCAAAAAATAATTTTTTACTGTCGCAAATTTCAATTTCGCCAGGTAAATTATTCAAAAAATAATTTTCTACTGTCGCAAATTTTAATTGCGCCAGGGATTGCCTTTTCTATAGTAAATTATTCAAAAAATAATTTTATACTGTCGCAAATTTTAATTACGCCAGGGATTGCCTTTTATACAGTAAATTATTCAAAAAATAATTTTATACTGTCGCAAATTTTAATTACGCCAGGGATTGCCTTTTATATAGTAAATTATTCAAAAAATAATTTTCTACTGTCGCAAATTTTAATTACGCCAGGGATTGCCTTTTCTATAGTAAATTATTCAAAAAATAATTTTATACTGTCGCAAATTTTAATTACGCCAGGGATTGCCTTTTCTATAGTAAATTATTCAAAAAATAATTTTATACTGTCGCAAATTTTAATTACGCCAGGGATTGCCTTTTCTATAGTAAATTATTCAAAAAATAATTTTCTACTGTCGCAAATTTTAATTACGCCAGGCATTGCCTTTTCTATAGTAAATTATTCAAAAAATAATTTTATACTGTCGCAAATTTCACTTTCGCCAGGTAAATTATTCAAAAAATAATTTTATACTGTCGCAAATTTTAATTGCGCCAGGGATTGCCTTTTATATAGTAAATTATTCAAAAAATAATTTTCTACTGTCGCAAATTTTAATTACGCCAGGGATTGCCTTTTATATAGTAAATTATTCAAAAAATAATTTTATACTGTCGCAAATTTTAATTACGCCAGGGATTGCCTTTTCTATAGTAAATTATTCAAAAAATAATTTTCTACTGTCGCAAATTTTAATTACGCCAGGCATTGCCTTTTCTATAGTAAATTATTCAAAAAATAATTTTATACTGTCGCAAATTTCACTTTCGCCAGGTAAATTATTCAAAAAATAATTTTATACTGTCGCAAATTTTAATTACGCCAGGGATTGCCTTTTCTATAGTAAATTATTCAAAAAATAATTTTCTACTGTCGCAAATTTTAATTACGCCAGGCATTGCCTTTTCTATAGTAAATTATTCAAAAAATAATTTTATACTGTCGCAAATTTCACTTTCGCCAGGTAAATTATTCAAAAAATAATTTTATACTGTCGCAAATTTTAATTACGCCAGGGATTGCCTTTTATATAGTAAATTATTCAAAAAATAATTTTATACTGTCGCAAATTTTAATTACGCCAGGGATTGCCTTTTATATAGTAAATTATTCAAAAAATAATTTTCTACTGTCGCAAATTTTAATTACGCCAGGGATTGCCTTTTCTATAGTAAATTATTCAAAAAATAATTTTATACTGTCGCAAATTTTAATTACGCCAGGGATTGCCTTTTCTATAGTAAATTATTCAAAAAATAATTTTATACTGTCGCAAATTTTAATTACGCCAGGGATTGCCTTTTCTATAGTAAATTATTCAAAAAATAATTTTCTACTGTCGCAAATTTTAATTACGCCAGGCATTGCCTTTTCTATAGTAAATTATTCAAAAAATAATTTTATACTGTCGCAAATTTCACTTTCGCCAGGTAAATTATTCAAAAAATAATTTTATACTGTCGCAAATTTTAATTGCGCCAGGGATTGCCTTTTATATAGTAAATTATTCAAAAAATAATTTTATACTGTCGCAAATTTTAATTACGCCAGGGATTGCCTTTTATATAGTAAATTATTCAAAAAATAATTTTCTACTGTCGCAAATTTTAATTACGCCAGGGATTGCCTTTTATATAGTAAATTATTCAAAAAATAATTTTCTACTGTCGCAAATTTTAATTACGCCAGGGATTGCCTTTTATATAGTAAATTATTCAAAAAATAATTTTCTACTGTCGCAAATTTTAATTACGCCAGGCATTGCCTTTTCTATAGTAAATTATTCAAAAAATAATTTTATACTGTCGCAAATTTCACTTTCGCCAGGTAAATTATTCAAAAAATAATTTTATACTGTCGCAAATTTTAATTACGCCAGGGATTGCCTTTTCTATAGTAAATTATTCAAAAAATATTTTTATACTGTCGCAAATTTTAATTGCGCCAGGGATTGCCTTTTCTATAGTAAATTATTCAAAAAATAATTTTTTACTGTCGCAAATTTCAATTTCGCCAGGTAAATTATTCAAAAAATAATTTTCTACTGTCGCAAATTTTAATTGCGCCAGGGATTGCCTTTTCTATAGTAAATTATTCAAAAAATAATTTTATACTGTCGCAAATTTTAATTACGCCAGGGATTGCCTTTTATATAGTAAATTATTCAAAAAATAATTTTATACTGTCGCAAATTTTAATTACGCCAGGGATTGCCTTTTATATAGTAAATTATTCAAAAAATAATTTTCTACTGTCGCAAATTTTAATTACGCCAGGGATTGCCTTTTCTATAGTAAATTATTCAAAAAATAATTTTATACTGTCGCAAATTTTAATTACGCCAGGGATTGCCTTTTCTATAGTAAATTATTCAAAAAATAATTTTATACTGTCGCAAATTTTAATTACGCCAGGGATTGCCTTTTCTATAGTAAATTATTCAAAAAATAATTTTCTACTGTCGCAAATTTTAATTACGCCAGGCATTGCCTTTTCTATAGTAAATTATTCAAAAAATAATTTTATACTGTCGCAAATTTCACTTTCGCCAGGTAAATTATTCAAAAAATAATTTTATACTGTCGCAAATTTTAATTGCGCCAGGGATTGCCTTTTATATAGTAAATTATTCAAAAAATAATTTTCTACTGTCGCAAATTTTAATTACGCCAGGGATTGCCTTTTATATAGTAAATTATTCAAAAAATAATTTTATACTGTCGCAAATTTTAATTACGCCAGGGATTGCCTTTTCTATAGTAAATTATTCAAAAAATAATTTTCTACTGTCGCAAATTTTAATTACGCCAGGCATTGCCTTTTCTATAGTAAATTATTCAAAAAATAATTTTATACTGTCGCAAATTTCACTTTCGCCAGGTAAATTATTCAAAAAATAATTTTATACTGTCGCAAATTTTAATTACGCCAGGGATTGCCTTTTCTATAGTAAATTATTCAAAAAATAATTTTCTACTGTCGCAAATTTTAATTACGCCAGGCATTGCCTTTTCTATAGTAAATTATTCAAAAAATAATTTTATACTGTCGCAAATTTCACTTTCGCCAGGTAAATTATTCAAAAAATAATTTTATACTGTCGCAAATTTTAATTACGCCAGGGATTGCCTTTTATATAGTAAATTATTCAAAAAATAATTTTATACTGTCGCAAATTTTAATTACGCCAGGGATTGCCTTTTATATAGTAAATTATTCAAAAAATAATTTTCTACTGTCGCAAATTTTAATTACGCCAGGGATTGCCTTTTCTATAGTAAATTATTCAAAAAATAATTTTATACTGTCGCAAATTTTAATTACGCCAGGGATTGCCTTTTCTATAGTAAATTATTCAAAAAATAATTTTATACTGTCGCAAATTTTAATTACGCCAGGGATTGCCTTTTCTATAGTAAATTATTCAAAAAATAATTTTCTACTGTCGCAAATTTTAATTACGCCAGGCATTGCCTTTTCTATAGTAAATTATTCAAAAAATAATTTTATACTGTCGCAAATTTCACTTTCGCCAGGTAAATTATTCAAAAAATAATTTTATACTGTCGCAAATTTTAATTGCGCCAGGGATTGCCTTTTATATAGTAAATTATTCAAAAAATAATTTTATACTGTCGCAAATTTTAATTACGCCAGGGATTGCCTTTTATATAGTAAATTATTCAAAAAATAATTTTCTACTGTCGCAAATTTTAATTACGCCAGGGATTGCCTTTTATATAGTAAATTATTCAAAAAATAATTTTCTACTGTCGCAAATTTTAATTACGCCAGGGATTGCCTTTTATATAGTAAATTATTCAAAAA